>SZWC01013451.1:14866-32349 GCA_023375785.1 Penium margaritaceum | reverse complement strand
GGGAGAGAGAGAGAGAGAGAGAGAGAGAGAGAGAGAGAGAGAGAGAGAGAGAGAGAGGAGAGTGTAGAAATGACACTCATTCATTCCCATATGCCACTCAACTATTCCGTGGAGCGAGGCCCAAAGACAAGTTTCAGCAGACGTGACGAGACAATCAGGATGGTTTAGACTATCCTGGCCCCACGGCCAAGCAAGCGGTGAGAGGCGAGAACCGACCGTAAGAGCTGAAGAAGTGGGCGGCTGCCACTTGGAAGCCATGTCATCTAGGGTTGGCGGGCTATAGCAGGTCGGCAAAGGCTATCTAAGGCGTCGGCTTGGGCCTAAGGGGCTGCGTGGGCCCTAGCAAGGCTTCGCGCATGCGGCGTGAGCTTGGGATGAAGCATCGCCAACGAAGGAAGGTCCCACGCTTCTCCAAGGAACTCCCTAAGGTGCCCAACCGTGAATCTAGGGATGGACAAAGGGTCTGAGGGGATAGGATCGTACTTGCAGGGTCCCAGGACGTCTCCGGCAGCTTCCCTGTAGAGCTTTGGACTCTCGGCAGAAAACTTGACCCAAAGTGGGCCCGGCGAATTGCTGCCATAATTTTGCTGGACCTCTCCAGCACCAGCCATAGCTAGGCAGATGACAGGAACTATCCTCTGAGCACCATGAGTGAAGTGGATGGGACAAATGGAGGTGCCGGCAGTGCCGGCAATGCCAGAGGACCGGTAGCGAGGGCAACGCTGCTAAGGTTGCCCTTACTGCTACCGCCATAGCGCACCTGGGATTGGGCCTGAAAGAACTCTCTCCGCCGCAGCTGGGGATGAGGGATTGCCTTGCATGGCGGGATATTTTCTCCTCATAGACTGCAGATCATGGATTGGAGAAATTGCACATCCGCCTGCTTCTAGACACAGCAACATACCTCATGCTACTGCAAGAATTCAACGTATTAACACGCGCACTGCACAATCCACAAGCCTACGCCCTGCGCCATTTTTGTTTTGGCGGCAGAGGTGAGGATCCCTCCTATCCATGTAATGGTGTAGCAAGACCACATGACGCATGGTGTCACCTGTCCACACATCAAGAAAAGCAGGGCATGACCCTTGTAGTGACTCTCAGAGATTGCCTCCGCAATCTCTACCCTAAACCAGACGCGCAAGTTACTGAGTTTTGGGATGAAGCCATGGATATTCGTCGACGACTCTTGGGTCTAGGTACCTTCTTCTCTATCCTTGAGTGGCTGGAAGTAATGCTACTCCATCTCCGCGAGCAGTACACGGAGTTCCGGCCTGACCTGCTGTGTCGCCATCTAGTCCCTGAGATTGAGCTCATTGATCTCGCCTCTGTCTTCAAAGAGCTTTGCAACTATGAAGACATTCTGAAGGACGAGGTACGTGACATGACAGCTGCGTAACCGACAGCATATGCACACCAGGTCTCCTCTTCCGCTGCTGCTGCAGCGACCCAGACCTCATTCACCTCACATGGTGGGTCCTCCTGTGGGGGTCGTGGCTGGCCTGGTGGCAGTGGTCGCGGTTGTGGACGTGGCCATGGGAGTCAGAGGTGCAGCTACTGCAACCAGACTGGGCACTTTTGGTGCAGGTTTCCTTCCCTTGAGCGGTAGATGATGGGGAAACAGCAGCAGCAGCAGCAGCAGACACAACAACAGCAGGAGCAACATTAGCCACCACAGCAGTTTCCCATAATGCAACACTTCGGTAGACATGGGCCACCTGGGCTGCACCCCTATTACCCTGAAGTGGTAGCTACCTTTGGATAGTCGCCTCAGCATCAGCTTCAGCCGCAGCCGTTGCAGCAGATGCCCTCATAGCCTGGGCTCTATAGACTGTCTGCACACTACCTGCCACTGTTTGCAACGACTCCAGTGCCGATCTCAGTGTGGGCCCATCACGTGTACGACGGCATGGTAACCTCGCACACTGCTGACATGCACGAGGCTACTCCCACCAAATTCCCTCCAGAGACCACTGCAGCCTCCCTGCAAGATCAGCGCCTTAGAGACATGTACATCACCACATCACAAATCTTGCCCATGCATGAGTGGTTGTTTGATACTACAGCGTCACATCACATGTCACCTCACCATCAGTTGTTTTTGTCTTTGTATGCAATACATGATGTGGAGGGTGTGCGGACGGGATCGAAATAAGTGCTGAGGGTTGAAGGCATTGGGACTGTTGCATTGCAAGCATTGGGAGGGATCATTTGGCTAACTGGGATTTTGTATGTCTCTCCGCTGAAGGTAAACCTGCTGTCAGGGGGGGCAGTTGGACCGCCCATTGGGCATGTCAACGCTGACGGAAGCAGAAAAATGAATGCTGTTTGATGCGCACGGTGCACTGCTGGCTGATGGATCCTTGCATTCCAACATGCTGTACCGCCTAACCCTGTTCCCCGCATTGCCCTCCAACCATGCACGGATCCACATCATGACCAGAAAAGACCCAAAACACACTCAGCTAATCCACAGAAGAATGCCTCACATCAACACTGAACTGGTCACAGATCTGTTGAAACACCAACCTGCACATGGACTGAGCCCCGACCACTGTCCTCACGACCTGAAAGCAACTGCCTGTCTCAAATTTCTGGAAGGAAAGGCGCACCGACAGAGCTTTCCTTTATCACAATATGTCAGCAAGGCACCCCTTGAGCTGGTGCATGTCGACTTAACTGGACCCATGCCAGTCTCCTTAGTCCACTACGCGTCACTGTATGTTTTGACGTTGAAAGATGACAACAGTCATTTCTGCTGTGCTTTCTTGCTCAAAACCAAAGCGGATGCACAACACGCAATCATGGAATGGATTCCCCTTGCTGAGAGACAGACTAGGTGCTCTCGACACGTCCTTTGTACAGACTGGGATTGGGTATTCCAAGGCCCACTCGAAACAGACCTGAAAACCAGAGGCATTGTCCATCAAACTACCGCACCCTATACACCTCAAGAAAATGGGGTGGCCAAGAGATGGCACAGATCCTTAGGCGATGCTCTGCGCACCCTAATGGCTGCGTCTGGTCTGACATTTGTATTCCAGGAGGAAGCTATCAAGTACATTACCTGGGTGTGGAACAGGATACCTCAAGGGCCCCTACCAAGGACCATCACTCCTTGGTATAGATGGTTGAAGAAAAAGGCAGATTTATGCCTCGCACCGGTGTGGGACACAATGGCTTGTGTTGGTTTGCTAATCCACAAAACAGCCACAAGTTGATTCCACGGGGCAGGTGGTGTGTGTTTGTTGGAGTCTCTCAGGCCTCAAAGACATGGAGGTTTTGGGATCCTGTGCAACATGCATTTGTTGAGAGTCGAGATGCGTCCTTCCTAGAACACATGCCCTACAAGGTGTTCAAGGGACTCAAGCATGCACCGGTACTTATTGTCCCTGAAAGATACCCGTAGTATGTCAGTGTACCCATTTTTGTTCCCACCACCCAACCAAATGTTACACCACCTTCCAGAGAGCACAAGGTCACGGCCCAGGTCACACCGGTCCCTACCGACATACTCACACCGGCTGATCTAGCAAGCATCAGTGCAGACTCCGCAGAGTCCCCACATGGCCTAGCCCCACTACAGAACAATCCTGTTCAGCCTGATCTGGTTTGTCGCTCACAACGGAACGTGGCCAGGATGGATTACAGACCGTTCTACAACACAGCCTGCCCCACACAGCCTGTGGCTATCCACCCAGAGCCTCTCAATGTTGTAGAGGCAAGGGGGTGCTCTGACGCGTCAGAGTGGGAAAAGGCTATGATCAATGAGCTGAACACTCTTCTTGAGCGTGAAGTCTATGAGCTGGTACCTCTTCCCCCGGGACGGAAAGCCATTGACCTAAAGTGGGTGTTCAAAGTCAAACAGAATGGACAAGGCTTGTTTGAGAAGTATAAGGCATAAGGCTGTACACGGATCCTATCCGCGGATCTTGAGATGGATCTGGATCCTCAGGACGGATCCTAGACCTGAATGTGGATACTGGTGGCCAAGGGTTTCCACCAGATACCGGAGCAAGAATTTACGAACACTTACCCCCCACTGGGCAAGTACACGTCACGTCACGTGCTTCTAGGGGTTGCAGATCACGAGGACTGGGAAAAACACCAAATGGATGTGAAGAAGGCTTTTCTAAATGGGCCACTAGAAGAGGAGATTTATTTGGAACAACCACCAGGGTTCACAGACGGGACAGGTAGAGTCTGACTTCTGCTGAAGGCACTGTACAGACTCAAACAGGAACCACGATGTTGGAACAAGGAAATCAGCCAAACACTGGAACTTGGAGGGTTTTTGCACAGTCTGTTTGACCCCTTACTGTCCATCCGCTGGGTGAAGCGACCGCATGACCGACCAAGGAGAGGCACACAACTTCCTGTGTCAAGGTGTGTGCAGAGTTGTGCACACCTTGACACTACACCAGGGATGGTTCATAACACATCTAACGGAACGGTTCTCTCACGTTGTGCAACATCTCTTCACACAGCGTTCACCGATGAGTCAAGATCTATACGGATACCTTCTTGACCCTCACACCAGAGACTACGGACGTGACACAGATCCCACACTGTACAGACAGATCACTGACAGCCTCACCTACCTTTCCTCCACCACCCGACCGGATATTGCATGTGCAGTGAACACTCTCGCCCAATTTAGCCAGCAACCACGCAGTGCACATCAAAAGGCTGTGCTGAAACTTCTGCGTTAAGTGTTTGACATTACATCCATGGGCCTTGTCTTCTCTCCTGCCACTGGTCCCTTGCTTGATGGGTATTGACAATGACTATGAATGTAACAGAAATGCATGCAGTCAGGGGGAGGAGGGTATGTCTTCCATGTATGGGGCACCACTGTGTCATGGCGCAGTGCTGAACAGTCATGCGTGACATGCAGTGTGGCTGAAGCAGAATATATGACCTTGGGAGAAGCCGCGTGCGAAGCAACTTGGCTGCGACGGCTGTTGGAGGAGCTGGGCATGATTGTGGGGGCCGTACCACTGTATAGTGGTAGCTCTGCTGCATGTCGCATCATGGTAAATGACAGTGTACTGCACCCACGCACCAAGCACATAGAGGTTGAACATCACGAAGCAGTGGATGCAGGTGTTGTCCGAGTGTGTGAGGTGCCTGTAATTGAGAAGCTTGCAGATTTTATTACTAAAGCACTTCCATCCTCCTCCCTTTTCTCACAGCTACATCTGATCAGCTGCATGCATGCAACACCGTTGACCAAGGGGGCATGATACCCCTCTGTATCTACATTCATGCGTATGTGTCCTCGGGTGTGCAGTGCATGAGGCTTCGGCAGTCGGTGGTGATCCACGTTGATCGCGGAGGCACGCATTTGCCAAGCCTATCACGTGGTGGCGCTGCCCTCTTGTCTCACGCACTCCGCGGGCCGTCAACCCTTGCCTCCGCTGGAAAACGTAGTTGTGTCCTTGAGAACCATGTGTCATAGTGTGCTAGCTGCGATACAAGACCTAGATTAGACCCTGGATTGCATGTTTTGTAGGTCTATTGTAGGATTTCTAGATTCTGGCATAGGATGGCCGAATTTGTTACTTCGCAGATGCCCTCACAGCTTTTTGTGGGCATAAGGTGAGTTTGCCCTTGTACCCTGGCAAGCTACGCTCGCTGGCCGACGGGTGAGACTCGATTAGCAAGTCTCACCCGTAACAGGGGGATCCCTTGTTACTTATGGACTTCTGTCAAAAGCTTGCATTCTCCCTATGGCTTTGGAGCTCGCTTGCTCCACTTTTCACCAAAGGAAGCGCCATTTGTCTCATTTGATTTGCAATGACATTCTCAGCGAGATCACACTCACCTCCTGTGCAGACACACCACAGTTTGCTTCGTCACAACTCCTTAATACTGGTGCTTCTCAGCCTGCTTCTCCCCCATCTAAATCTTGACCTGCCTCTCCTTCTCCCGCACTCGTACCTAATACACCTCACTTAGTTGCTACTGCACTTCATGCTGCTTCCGTAGTTGCACCCATGTTTGGTGCTAAAAGCGGCACATGCACTAGCTAACATCGTAGCAGGACATGCTATTGAGGCCTACGCTGCAGCGACTATGTAAACAGTTGCAGTCATAGCTGGTTCAGAAAAGATCACTTATCAGGTGTCCGCCACAGCTGATGTACTTGCATCACTGCGCAGGCACTACAGCTACCACCACTACCGCATCAGCTGTGTTTTCAATTGTAAGCCTCAAACACTTAAGACTACTATAGTAGCACCAGCTGCATTTACAATGACTCATCATGCCAATTCTCTTATCTTCACCATTTCTCCATAGCTTCTATTGCTGCAGCATCACTCATTGGAACCCTGTGCCTCGTTATCTAAGCAGCCTCGACAATTTCAGTCATCACCGCATTTCAGCTGCTGGTGCTCTTCTCCATCAGTCGTCGCCTGCAAATCTGTTGAGTTGAGCATCTTCATTCCTTGCTTTCCTTCCCATACATTTTCTCACCTTGCTGACCTCTGGCGGTTTTTGTCCTAGGCTGGGTTGTCTTGGAGCTAGAAAACCACCTTCTTGAGACCATCTCCTTTTTCTTGCACCAACTGGTGCAGGGAAAGTCTAACAAGAATTATTGGTGCAGTGTTCTACTTGTCAGCATGCCACTCACGTTGGATTTCTGAAAAAATTGCAGCATAATACCCACCAAGATTTGCTGAAAGCTAAGCACAACGCTGCAGATTGCCTCCTTCGTGGGGAAGGCGATCAGGATTATTTCACTGTTCAAATACAAAAAAAAAGGTCATTTCCTGCCTTCAGCCCTTGCTTCACTCTTTTCCAGTTGTGTTTGCCGCAGCTCGCGCTTCTACCGTTGCCACCTCTGTGCCTGTTTCTACGTCCTCATTGTATGGTGCTGCACTGTCTAGCCCATATCCTAGTGTACGAGCAGCCACCGCTCACATGCTTGCACTGCCACCGTCTCGCCAACAGCATTTTGTTAAGCCCCCACCTCACTTCATAACATATCTAGACGTTTCATCCTGGGAAGTTCAGTCAAGATCCTGTTCTCAGGGTTCGTAGCTTTGGGAATAGTATCATCCTCGCAATCTTTCTGCTGCTTCCCCTTTTGCTTTAGTTTCATCCGATTCATCCTATTCCTTCCTTCCCTTATCAAGGATTGGGTGATATCATTGATGAGATTGGGACCTATAGTGCTGATGCTTCTTGTCGTGTCACTGCCGATTCTATTGGTGCCTTCTTCCTGATCAGGCTGCAGAAGACTTTCAGGGTGAATTGAATTTAAAGCATTCTCATGGTGCATAACAACCAGCTTGTAATGCGAGCTAATGAGAATGTTGATGCTTGAACAGCTCCAGGCCATCTCCAACCAACCTCTCCGTCTACAATGGTATCATCCAAGAACTCTTTGACATGTTCCATAAGGTAAAGGCAACAGAAATTGATCGCATTGCCTCTCTAACCATCCCCAAGAAGTCTCTTCGCAGCATTGAAGGGTTCTGAGTGTTCATAGTCAAAATTCCCACCAATTGGCAGAGTGTCCCATAGAACAATAAGATTCATTGCTCCATTCACTACCTTTGGAGCCTCCTCGTCCATGTCCTCCACCTCCTTCACTTCTTCTACCTCCACCTCTGCCACCTCTCTTGTGAACCAGGGCCATGGGAGTGGTCATGGGTAAAGGTACGGGCAGGGGAAATGGTGGAAGGGCAAGGGCAAAGACACCACCTTGTCGCCTTTATCAGCGCCTGATGCAGTGACTTGCTAGAACTGTGGCTCTACTGGGCATTCTGCCCGGAAGTTCCCTGGCCCTGATGACGAGTCTCAACCAGCCTCAGCTATATGCGCCCAGCGGGCTTGCACCACTGGCGTCAAAATGTCCTTGTCTGTCTCCTGTAGCTCCACCTCCTCCTCTGTCTCTTGTGACAGTGCCACTTTCTCCACTGGCACCGCCAAGGCACACAACACCATTTCCGTTCCCGGTGTGTCTCTTTCTCCATGGGATTGACCTCTTGGTTACAACGGACCTTCCTTCTACGGTCCACCATCTGGGCCATATCTTCCACCCGTATGGTTTCCCCCAACAGCCTTGCAAGCTGAGCAGGAGACTTCTGTTGTCATCATGCCCGAGCCTCGTGATGGTGATTGCCGGTTGGAGAGTGCCCTCACTAATCACATGCAGTAGTGTCACCTCCACTATCAGAGAGGTGAGAGTGTGGGGACCCAGTTGGGTTCGCTTGTGTATAATTCTGGTAGAACCCTTCGTGGCATGCCATCTGGTCCCGTCTTGGGGAGCTTGCCTGAGGGTTCTTGTGGATCAACTGATGGAAGTAAGTTTTGATGCCCTGTTTTCTCACCATCTTTTGTCAGTCCTTGTCAGCTGGTCACCCTGCTGGTGCAGTTGTGAGTCACATTCTACCCTCTATCCATGTGTAAGGTGGCTTCTAAATACTTGAATCTACAGCCATCCACCACCTGGCATCCTTTTGCACCATGGTTACGTCTTTCGGTCATGTTGGCCCTGTTTACTTTCTTCACACTGGCTCTAATCTGTTGCTTCCTGTTCAGCTTTTGTGGATATGTTTTTTTCTTGTGGGAAACCTCGCCCTCCACAATGTGCTGTATGTCCATGACCTTAAAATTAATCTACTGTCTTTCATCACCCTTAGTAACCAGGAAATAATTCTGCCTCCAGCCCCAATGCAATCTGCATCCTTTTTTGGATCTCTAGCTGCATTGTATTTCGTCAAGTACATTTTGGCAACCTTTTCCTTGTGCCTCTATTTGTTGCATCATCAACCAAATATCATCCTACACTGGTGCATGTTGCACGATGCCTCTCTCCAGCACACACTCAGCTTTTGCACCACCATATCCACCACAGCCATACTGATGCTCTTGACAGCCTGCTCCACATGGAGCCCACTCATAATCTGGATGGAACCACCTTTCTTGTCCCCTGCCCAGCTGACTGTCTTGACTGCGCTCAAGTCAAATTTCATCTGACTGTTGTACATTCCACGTCTGAATGTTATACATCCCAACCACTTGAACTTGTGCATTCTAGCGTCTTGGGCCCTCTACTTCACGACTTTCTGCGTGGTCTCGGTAATTCTGTCATCTGTCCCAAGAACGACTACTCTTGCATGCATTGAGTCTTTTCTCATTANAGCTAATGAGAATGTTGATGCTTGAACAGCTCCAGGCCATCTCCAACCAACCTCTCCGTCTACAATGGTATCATCCAAGAACTCTTTGACATGTTCCATAAGGTAAAGGCAACAGAAATTGATCGCATTGCCTCTCTAACCATCCCCAAGAAGTCTCTTCGCAGCATTGAAGGGTTCTGAGTGTTCATAGTCAAAATTCCCACCAATTGGCAGAGTGTCCCATAGAACAATAAGATTCATTGCTCCATTCACTACCTTTGGAGCCTCCTCGTCCATGTCCTCCACCTCCTTCACTTCTTCTACCTCCACCTCTGCCACCTCTNAGCCCACTCATAATCTGGATGGAACCACCTTTCTTGTCCCCTGCCCAGCTGACTGTCTTGACTGCGCTCAAGTCAAATTTCATCTGACTGTTGTACATTCCACGTCTGAATGTTATACATCCCAACCACTTGAACTTGTGCATTCTAGCGTCTTGGGCCCTCTACTTCACGACTTTCTGCGTGGTCTCGGTAATTCTGTCATCTGTCCCAAGAACGACTACTCTTGCATGCATTGAGTCTTTTCTCATTACCAGAAGAGCAATATGTGCTAAATTCTTGAATACTTCATTTTTCAAGATGAGCTTGCGTGCTAGCACTGTCTACATTTTCCCCTGACTGTGAAAGCAAGTTCATGGTCCTCAATGTGCTGGTCATTGAGTCCCGGAGTGTGCATTTGGTGCTCTCCACTCCCAACAGACCCCAGCAGAATGGAGTCTGTGAGAGATGGAACTACACCCTTGTGGATGGGTCTACGTTTACACATTTCTGATCTGGGTCATCCACCTCTCTTTGCTTCCGAGGCTGCTTCCAAAATGAATAGGAAATGGAACCATCTTCCCCTCCTCCGTGGTCCACTCCCTCACCATTTCACCCCCTTTGAGCACTGGTATGGCCTTCCGGCTGACCTCTGGCTAGCTCAATATTTAACTTGCATTACTGCTTTTTGGCTCCCTAAGGACCAATGTGATGGCAAAATCTCGCCTCAGGGTCTGTTGTGCCCTTCACTTGGGGTTTCTCCCATGTCCAAAGGCTGGTTATTCTGGGACTTTGATCGTGATCATGTCATTCAGTTCCTGGATGCCCTCTTCACTGACGAGAATTTCCAATGGGACCTGTCCTGGATTGTACCACCTTCTGCTCTCACTCCAATCCTTTGCCTTGGGAGAGGTGGGTCATCTCCAGCAACTTCTTAGCTTGGTGGTTTTTGTGCACCCACTCTGTTTGCACTGGCTTATCCTGGGTCCTCACCCGTCTCCTCTATTGTCTAATTTTCAGTTACCTCTTCCTCATGTTCTAAGACCCCTTTACCTTCAATGACATGTGTGTCATTCATGTCCTCTCTTGTGTCATCACCCTGAATCAGAATCCAGAATCAGAATCAGTGCCTCCATCATAGCGATTCTACAGCTCCTAAACTGCCAAGTGTGCCTCAAACGGTAGTGCCTGTTGTTGACCTATAGCCTTTTGTGCATGGGGGAAGGGTTTTTATCTTTCCCATACAAATCCAGTGGCTCTGCATCCCAGCGTGTCACAAAATCCAATGCCTCCTCGCCCCGGCAACATTTCTTTTCCTGCCCTTGGGCTTGTTGTTCGCATCATGCATCCTAGCACTGTGCTCATTTTCTCTCTAGTAGTGATAAGTTCCACAGCACCGTTGTCTTCTTCATCTCAGGATAAATTGCAGTGTTCTTTACAACCTGAGGTCCCTCCTTCCTTCCCCTGAGCTTGCCACAGGATAGGGTAGTAAGCTCCTCCTACGTGTACTAATCCATTGGACTAGTCCATGTAGGAGGAGCTTGCTGCCCTCAAGGAGCACGTCTTTGAGCTTGTTAAATTTCCTGATTTCCATAAGGTAGTATCAGCGCATGCAAGGCTTAAGCAGGATGACACCGTAAATTGGTGTAAAACGAAATTCAAAGCTATGGGTTTCTTTCAGATTCCTGATGTTGATTCTGATGAGGCATTTGCACCTGTTCCCTACTCGAACTCTTCTTTTTCTGTTGGCACACACTGACTGGGAGGTTGAGCAATGGACATGAACAACATTTTTTCTATAAAAGGCTTGATGGATAAGTGTGCATGAATAAACCACCAATGGTTCCAACAAGGTCGGTCGCTTGTGCAAGGCCTTGTCTGGACTGAGGAGTCTCCTTGCTACTGGAACATGGAGATCACCTCCAACTCAAGAAGGGAAGATATTTTCATAGAGAATTTGAACCGCCATTGTTCCTCAACCCTCCGTTTCTCCTCATTGCTTCCCAAGTGCCTCAAGCCTCTAGTCTTTCAAGGCCCTCCTGAAGTCCAGGAAAAGATGAAGGATCTTGGTCCCAGTCATGCCTTTCTGGATATGGAACTTGAGCCAGACCAACAGTGTCACAATTTGTATGTCCATCGAGCTGCAGATGGGCATAGCCTTGGAGAGTGCTTGTCCCTCTCTTGATTGATTTCCACAGCGCTTCCACAAAGTAAAATGAGGAAGGATTCTTGGCACTGTAAACCCAGCTCCTTGTTAGCAACATGGAGCATGTGGATGAAACCAGTGTCTCAACATCATTGTGACTGCTTTAACCCATAAGGGAATTATTGGCAGGGACACTCAACCTTTACTACTAAAAAACCACAATGTCTGGACCATGCAATGCTCCTCCCCGAGATCCAGGGCTCCACATGGGAGGGAATTCTTTATACCCATATGATGAAGCTCTCAGTCATCCTGTGAGACTATGGTATACATCACATGGCTATTCAACATGAACCCAACCAAAAGAAAAGAAAAATCCCGGAAAACATCCCCCTTTTCCATTACATAAACCTTGCACCATTAGAGGGATCCTGTTACCTATTGAGCTACCAACCTCTAGAAAAGAAGCTGGGTGTATGGTTAACTTGGCCATTTTGTTCATTTGGCCAAGTGAGAGGTCATGAGTTGGATCCTGGCCCCACTCATATCTTGGTTGCAGAGGAAGCCTCCAAGAAAGGAAGTCCGTAGCTTCATATCAGCTACACAGTTGGTCTGCTACCTTGGAAATAGGATGCTTTTGTGTCAAGCCCACAGAACAATTCCATTGGTGATGTGGCTGACTCAAGCCATTGCTTAGGAATGTGATTTTGACTTCGCAGACAGGAAAGCCATCTACAGAAGGGCGTCGCAAATGACGGAGGACCACAGAGATCGAGGAGGTTTTGAGTGCCTGAGAGGGGTTAGAGGCAGCGGGTGAGAGAGGGGGAGGAGGAGATGACACGGCAGACCAAGCGCCGATGGGCATATCAGGGACTGGCGTTGCAGCGGGAGGTGTGGCAGATCCACCGGAGCGCGGGGAGGAAAGCAGAGGTGACGCTCCGTCCACGGACAGGCCGGGGACCCATAGGGGGGGGGGGGGGGGGGGNTGCCAAGCAGTTGAGAGGGAAGGAGACCTGGAGAGGTGGCGAGCATTGCAGGGAGAGTCGGTGACAGTGCTGAGTGAGTGCAGGGTGGAGGGAGTAGGAAGACCAGCCCCACAATGCGGCTCAATGTGGTGGTGCCCATGGATGGGATGAGGTTTTTTTTGCAAGAGCAAACGGTTGATGAGTGGCCAATGGTGCTACCACCATCAAATCTGATGCTTGACGTCAGCCCTTCACAGAGTTTAGTGTCAAATCCAGGATAGCATTTCAGAAGCAACAGAGGTGGCACATCACACAGAGGGAGACATCATGATTGGGAACCAGTGCGATGACATTCGTGAGCGCCAAGAGTGGCTGGCGGAGTGATGGTTACTAGGTGGAGGCTTGGCAAATCAAGAGCAGGTCCTAGGAGTAGAGATATGGCAGGCTGAGCACCAACGGATTTGGGAGAGGCGAGTGGCACAGCAAGAAGCATGGCGGATTTGACGAGTGCGAGGCCAGCACGCTCAGCGGGAGCGAGTCCAGTACGAGAGGGAACTGAGCCATGAGGGAGATTTAACTTCACACGGAGATTGGCTAAGGGAGGGGCAGGCTGGGGGCTGAGCGGGTGGAGGAGGACATTCATACGATGGTACGGATGTACCAATAGGGACACAGATGGGGATGGATCCCCACCATGGACCCGATGCTCCAGAGAGCAAGGGGGTCGTGGTTGACAGGACGCNGAGGCTTGGCAAATCAAGAGCAGGTCCTAGGAGTAGAGATATGGCAGGCTGAGCACCAACGGATTTGGGAGAGGCGAGTGGCACAGCAAGAAGCATGGCGGATTTGACGAGTGCGAGGCCAGCACGCTCAGCGGGAGCGAGTCCAGTACGAGAGGGAACTGAGCCATGAGGGAGATTTAACTTCACACGGAGATTGGCTAAGGGAGGGGCAGGCTGGGGGCCGAGCGGGTGGAGGAGGACATTCATACGATGGTACGGATGTACCAATAGGGACACAGATGGGGATGGATCCCCACCATGGACCCGATGCTCCAGAGAGCAAGGGGGTCGTGGTTGACAGGACGCTGGGGCAGTTTCTTTACCAACCGTTTCCACTGACACCACTAGAAAGGAGAGGAGAGGGGAGAGTGGTCAGGTCGGAGAGCCATGGACGGCCATAGGGAGGACACACGGGTGAGGGAGGAGCGGGTGGATTGGAGACAAGAGGGGGGCCGACAACGGAGGTGGGACACACAGGGTCAGTGCGCCCAAGAGGGACATGCAGCAGCCAACGGACAGGATCAAGCGGGGGCGGCCAGGGTGGTAGCAAGATGGTGGGGGAAGATGGGAGAGTGTACCGTGGGCCAGACATGGCAGACAGAGGCAGCAGACAACGATGACAGAGGGAAGTCATGGGGCTGGGGATCGATGGTGCAGGCATAGCAGTGGCTGGACGGTGGGCCTGAGAGACTAGTGAGGACCACCCTGAAGGGAGAGTGGTGGTAACAGACTCTCCTGGAGCGACCACAGGTGGAGCTCAGGAAGGCGTCAGAGAGGGGAGAGGAGGTCCAAGATGGACAATTGAGGCTCCAGGGGTGGTCGGAAAGGAGGGAGAGGCAATTGAAACGATGCCACAGGAAGAGGTGAGTACCAGCAGCAGGCGTTCGATGGCAGGGTCAGGGAGGAGAGGAGTAGCCACTGTTGGGAGTGCCTGTGGTGATGAGCAGAGGGGCTGAATTGGGGGCGGTTGTACTGTGTGGAGGTCCTCCCCCCTTTTTCTACTCACGGATCCCAGCAAGCCATTGGGTCCAGTCCGGGTAGTGGCCGCAGTATCCCTTAAGTGATGTTCCTCCCACCCCATGGACGCCATAGGTCCTCTTCTTCTGCTGGTGATGCCTAGCCTGATACTTGGGACACGAACCTAGCATAGGTATGGTGCAGACACTGATTGGGTAAGATTGCTGGCCACCTGGTTCCTTTGCGGGGAGTGGGTGCAGTTGTGGAGAGAGCTCATTGCAAACACTCATATTGCAGAATGCCCACCACCACCACACAGTTTGTGCCATAGGGAGAAGGAGGCAAGGGAGCAGTGGCTCCAGAGGGTGGTGACCAAGATCCATGGGGGGAAAACGTCCAAGGTGTGTGCCACCTCGGACATTACCTTATTGTCACCGCTAGGACCCCAGGTGTTGGTGCAGCTGTAGGCGGAGCACCTGGCAGCACGGTGGCCCACACCAGCATGGATATGAAAGATGGCGCGACGGGCTCCAGCGGGATTTTCAAACAGAGATAGATTTTTTAGGGCACTGTTGGATAGCAGAAGGTGTGTGACATTAAGACCATCGGAGTTTACCCTGGGCCATCTACGGCAGGTGGTAGTTGGGGACAAGCGAATCACCAGACTATTGGCTTGAATACTCGCTTCTTTATGCCAAAAGGCTCCATCGTACAGCTCATGGCTTCTTGGCCAAAACAGGCTTATCGCATTGGCAAAGCCCGATAGGTTGGTGCACCCCATTGCAGTGGGTTATGGGATTTGGCACCCATTGTGGCAGTGGATAGCTAGCACATGGAGGAGTAAGATGGAGATTTCATTGGCGCTGCTGCTAGGTGGCAGTGGGAGTGCTTGCAGAGGGGAACACGATGGCCCAAAACAGTGTGGAGCAGCTGGACTAGCAGGGGGAGTGCGGTCTTTTGAGTACTGACGTGAAGAACGCATATAACTCAGTCGAGCAGATGGCCATCATTGAGCAGCTGATCCCAGCACCAGCATTACTCTATGACCAACCCTCGGACCTATAATATAAGGGGGGGGTCAGCCGTGTGTGCTCCAGTCATAGACGGGGGTATGATTGGGAGACCCCATCGACCCCTTTCTTTGTATGCTGGTCCAACAAGTTGCGCTTGAGGCTACACAGGCGGCAATGAGAGGTGCGGGATGAGTGGTGGCGTTCTTAGACGCCATGTATCTGTTGGGTCCTGAGCAGGAGTTGGAGGCAGCCTTTGGATCACTTCAGAGGGTGTTGGCAGCAGTGGATGTGGAGGTTCTGTCCTGCAGATGCCAGTTGTACCTACCCGCGAGTGCGGAGCAGAAGCTGGAGGGAATTGCGAGGATCCCGCGGGCAGTGGATGGGACAGTGGTTTTGGAGATTCTGATCCGGAGAGAGGAGTTCTTTTGGGCGTGACTAGACGTTGAGGTTCCTTAGGTGCAGGAGATGTTGGAGATCCTTGTAGATATGCCGGAATCCCAGGCAACATTCAACATCCTTCAGGAGTGTAGTACTTGCAAGTTTCATCATCTCATACGTTTGATTCCCCCGTTTGAGTGGTAGACCAATCGGTTGCAACATTTTAATGTTGCCTGCTACAACTTAATGGAGTTAAGGTGACCAGAGAGTTGCACGCAGTGGCCCATGCTGAGCGGCAGGCACAGTTTCCAATTCAGCTTGGTAGGCTAGGTCTAGCAGTAGTGGGGGTCCTCGTCTCCCACATTCATATGCAGTGGACTCCAATCCTGGTATGCAATGAGACGCCTCCTCCATCCGCGGGGACAAGGAGGAGGTGGACATGGCGAGGGAGGTGGGCAGAGACAATGGACAAGGAGGACCTTTATAAAGCTGCAAGAACAGGAGCTTTAGGGATATCCCAACACAGTGCAGGGGAAGGTTCTAGAGTTGGCACAGTGCAAGCAGAGGAGCTCCAAGCGCCTCTTCCAGGACCTAAGTGATACAGTCCAGGAGTGGCAGCTTGGGAAACTCCTATGGATGGTGGCAAAGAAGCTGGGAGAGGAGGTACTACCACAGTTGTAGTGGCTGACAATAGTTCATTGGGAGTACAGTGGGGATTGGCTATGGCACACTTGCAGTCCATCACCGACCAACAGTACATGGCACCGAAGGATTTGAGAGTGGCGTGCCAGTTCCTTCTTAGGATGTCAATTGCACACCTTCCTTGCACGCCGATGTGTATGTGTACAGATAGGATCCCGATCCATCCATGTGCTCCATAGAATGCACTCCGATGTGGCCAAGGTGGGGATACAAAAGCTGTCCATGATACAATGATGCGAGAGCTGGAAGCGGTGGTATGGGAGAGTGGAATGGGCAAGGTGAAAGTGGAGCATGTTGGGCTATTGACGGAGGGACACCAAGATATCACGTGCTTTGATGCGTCTATGTGACATGCTAGTGATGGACATGGTCATTGCACATCCCCAGTGGCTGAGTTTGCGATGAGCATCCGTAGAGCGGACAGGGTAGTACTTTAGGAAGAGGTGAGGACAAAGGAAAGGAATTATGAATGGTGGCAGTACACGGCAGAGCGGGACCAAATGGAATTTATCGTCCCCATTATGGAGACCCTGGGGACTTCTTGCGAGGCTTAATCAGGGTGTTGTGGATGTCGACGGAGGAGATCCAACAGAGACTAGTTCAGAACTGGGGTACGAGGGGAGTGGTGGTTCACGCCCTCCCCAACCAGCGTATGGAGATGGTCATCTAGCGGGCACAGGCACAGTAGCTTCGACCCCGGGCGGAAGACCAGGAGGCGGACACTTTCCTTGACCTGGATACCGCCAAGGCATGGAGAGTTCAGTACAAGATTGATGCAGGGCCATCTCAAGCTGATATGTGTCTTGCGCTGCGGGAATAGATGTGAAGGATGACCTTGGAGTACTAGAGATTTAAAGATCTGGTCCATTTTGAGCTGCACACTTCCTACTTGTGTTCTGGTGACTTTTGGTTTCAATGGTTCTACTCATGTGGAGAACTCGACACTTCCTGTTCCATATGTTAAACTCACAATTCATCAAATGAGAGTAATGTATCCAAATATCTCTCTCTCTCTCTCTCTCTCTCTCTCTCTCACTTTCTCTCTCTATCTGTATCTCTCTCTCTCTCTCTCTCTCTCTCTCTCTC
>SZWC01013450.1:57012-79306 GCA_023375785.1 Penium margaritaceum | reverse complement strand
GGGGGGTAAGGAGTGGTGATGAGCCTTCAGGTGCTTGATATTCAATTGTATCTACAGAATGAGAGGTATTAGTTACCTGTAAACGTATCACTCTCAAGTGTCTTATCCATTGTAATCTTGACCTCGTGATGTTTTCGGTGTATCGAGCACAAAGTTGATGGGCGAGTGGGCCATCTGTGGTTGTAGAGTAGACGGTTTTCGGGAAAAGGCCGCGTCCTAGTCGGTTGCAGCTCTCCGAAACCTGTTTCATACGGTCGTCCGAACCTCTTTGTGGCGATGATGCCACTGCGCCTTTGTTCTTTTGGAGGTCACCACCACTCGACTGGTGGTATTATTCCCTTCGCGTCGCACATCCTACCCAGGATGGAGTAAAGGAGGGGGTGGATTTTTACGACCTACTCTTGAGGTACCCAAAAAAAAAAAAAGAACCGATCAAAAGTATTCATATTAGTATCTCTTAAGAGGTTAAATAATTGCCCGCAATCTGGACCACATAATGGAAGGTTTGCCATGAGACTTTACCTCGTCCGTGGAAGCCAAAACTGGTTGTAAATGGAGTGCCAAACAGTCACCCACATTCGTTCAAACTATTTTTTTTTGGTTCGCTCATGTGTGCTCTTAAACATTGTGTATGGTTTGGGCGAACTCTTCTTAAATTAATTCAAGCTATGCTGGATTTATTCCAGCCTGTGTGGATGTAAAAGCGAAAAAGAAATAACCAAAAATTGACCGAATGCGCTTGACGATACACTATTATGTAAAACAATTCACCAACATATTGAAGAAAAACCTATGAAGGCATTTCTTCTNTGATAGTTTCACACGTCTATTATGAACTTCACAAAAAAATGATCTTTGACAAATCTGGATGAATTTTGGATGTTTCCTTATGTTATAAAAAATAAGATGACGTAATTATAGTCAGAATTAAATTTATTTACCTTCGTCTATAACTTTGGTTGAATTTCTTTTCTTTCATATGCATGTTCACCCTGTTTGAAGCCGGGTTCACGAGTCTAAAGAGTTTGCCATGACGACCAGTTCCGTGAAACAGGACAGGGCGAGGCCAAGGAGGAGCGACATAGAGGGGAAAAAACAACATTAAATTCTGCTCGCCAGTGGACTCGACGGGCTGGACCCAACCCAACGTACAGTCCTTACCCTTTTGCCTTGGCGTCGGACTGGTCATTCCGTATTATCCGGGGTCTGTCCGGACAACTCGGTCGATGTCCGTGATTTTTTTCCTGTCGGCCGACTCAGCCAGGGCGTCCGCGGACCTTGGGGGGCATGCAGTCCGACAATTTTTCGCACCCTGATTGGTGGATACGTCAGGAAAATGATCGATCCACCAATCACGATTTTCTTCAGCGTCGTTTGGCACGCGAAGCGATTGTAATAGGGTTACTATCTAACCCAAAAGAGATGCCACTTCGCTCAGTCTACCCGTCACTTCGTCCATTCGTTCAACTTGTCCCTGCATCGGAGTTTCGCCCCTCGACTTCGCAGGTGGATACACAGCTGGTCTGCCAAGAACAACCCGTGCTACTCTGATGGGTGTCAACCTTGGCACGGTGTTCAGGGCCACTTTGGCGGGCAGCGTTGCTGCCGCCGCCAAGTTTGGAGGAGCTGTAAAGGCCGCCGGCGGGCTCAAGGCGGGGTCGGCAGTCGCTGCTGCGGCTGCGGTTTCTGCCGCTGCTGCTGGTTCTGGCATGGGCGGCAGCAGCGGCGACAGCGGGCGGGCGAGCGGCGAGGCTGGCCGGTAGTGGTTGCTAGTCTTGCGCTGTTTGAGTCTTGGTTGTGGTTGAAGCGCGGGGGTCGACTGCACGACGTTTCGACCAAGAGCAGGGGCAAGAGCTCCTTAGGCTGAGGAGCTTGTCTACAATTCACGCAGGGGTGTCGAATCTCCGTCTGCCCTCATCCGTCTTGTGCCTGCCGCCTAATGCTAGTGATGCAAGGCAGGTTGTGTCTGACAACTGAGCCCAAGCTGACCGAAGCTCTAGACACTGCAAGCCCTGACGCCGTCCAAGCCCTGCTGGCATTCTGAGGACCAAACAGTCTTGGCCATGTATGCTCCTGCTGTGACATTGCGCAACACATGATCGTACGGTGTGCAGGTCATGGCCACAACTATGTGCGTAAATGCTGGCCTCCGCATTGCAGGCGCCTTCTGCAACATTAACACATCTTTCTGGCTCCAACTGAACAAGGGGTGTTGCACATTTGAGGGCTTCTTCTGTGCCCCCACTGTGGCTGATATTTAAGCACCCCCTCTCTGTTTTCTGCTGCCAGGAGTCTGTACACTCTGTGCATTGGGTATCGGTGGAGGAAACTACTTGTGCACCTTATGTAAGAACCTTCACCACTTGTGTTTCTTGGTTGAATCTATGCCTGAATGAACTAATGAGGTGCACATTTGCGAAAGAGATTATCACAAAGGCTTTCACATTAAATGGACAAGAGTGAGAGTGAATCAAGGTGGTCACTTCCCTTCCTTCAACTTATGTCAGTGCAGAGAACCATGTAGGTAGGTACAATACGTATAAAACGTCGTCTGACCAATATTTGATCACCCATCCATCTCTTCCCACGCCCCCCGCCCCCCCTTGCCCTTGCCCTTGCTTCCCTCATGCCCTCCCTCCTCCCCCCCTCGGTTTGCTATCAATGTCCAATCCAATACGGGCCTCAAGGCTCAGAAGAGCTAGTGCTTGAGACTTCTAGAGTTCCTTCTGTTGAAATGGGGCGTATGCGTTGATGATGGCGGGTGGAGGAGGTCTAATGGCGAAGCAAAGTGCTGGTTGGACCCTCGCCTCAAACTCAGGGCAAGGACTCTCGATCTATGAGGGGAGTGGTCGAGAGTTCGGCGAGGGGCTCATTGCTGCTCTGGAGAATGTGTGAGGGAGGAACGTTACGGGAAGTGTGTGAGGAAGGGACTGAAGGAGCTTGAGGGAGCAAGACGGCACGCCATGGATCAAGCTCGTGTTGAAGTTGAAAGAATAGGGCAAGTGGGGGAGAGGAGGCGGTTAGCAAGAATGCAGTGACACCATGCCCACACAAGCGAGGTACTATCCCCCTAAGAAGTTGATTGAAATTTTCCTAGCGTTGCTTCTGCTGAGTGAGGTGATTTGTGATGTTCCTGTCGTCCTGTACAGTTTAGTGTGACCACTCAGCCGTGTCCATGCCCGTGCAGATCCTTGATACGGACCCAAGCGGAACCGGTGCGTCATCTGGTGGTGGACTACCTGCTTGGAGCTGACTGACGACTGTCCTAGAGCTTTGGACATTGCCTGGGACCTCTTGTAGTTTTTCTGCAGCACGTATGAATTTATCGGTGGACTGGCCGTGGGCTCGATTTGCATGTTTTTGCATTGTGTGTCCATCGTTTGATGCCGGATGCATGCATGTGACCAGTCATATTGTCCGGCTTGTGATTATGCACATCTAGGTTCAGACGGCGTAGCGTTCTGACATGTCGACGCTGAGTTACGGCCAAAACAGAGGTTTTGGGCCGGTTTTAGAATAGACCGTGTGCTGCTGCGTGCGACACCCGCCATGCGCTGCGGCAAGTACTTATGCCATGGACCTGTCATTTGCCATTTCTCTCTGCAAATGCTATTGAAACATTCTGACACTTTGCCTTGTGTCTCCTAGCCGGACCCTTGTTGTTGTGTGTTTGACTTGTGACAGTTGTCGCCGTGTGACTAGGCACTGACACCAAGTCAGCGGCTATGTCGCTAGGAAGCTTCCATGCATGTTCTCCTGGTATTAGAGCAGTGAGACAGTTCTTAACCAGCTACGTAGCAGAGACGCAGCAGAGCAACAGCAGTGAGCGTCACCGTTGTAGCCGATCCACAGGGACCTGTCAACGTCACCCGACTGCCGGCGACGTCACCCACCTTCAGCACGTGAGAGTGCATCTGCAGCAGCCGCTAGCAACAGCAGGCGACAGCTGCAGCAGACAGCAGCAACTAGTAGCTGCAAGCATTGGCGCTAGTAGTGGTGGCAGAAAGCCGCAACCGCAATAGGCGGCGGCGGGCAGCAGCAGCAGCGACGCGCGGCAGCAACAGCTCGCAACAGTAGCATCACGCAGTTGGAGCAGCAAACCGCATCGCTGCGCATCAGAAGCGGCGGCGGCGCCGGGCAGCAGCAGTAGTAAGCAACAACACGCAGCAGCGGCAGCATTGAGCAGCAATAGCTGTAGCAAGCAGCAACAGCGCTACAACGGCAGTGCGTAGCAATAGAGCGCGCAACTAAAGCAGCGTGCAGCAGCACCGCGGCGCAGCAGCAGCACGCAACTACTGCCACAGCTGCGCAAGCAGCTGCGCGCTCCTATTGCATGCGCAGGCGCAGCGGCAGCAGCCAAGCGGAAGCTGCTACGGAGCTTCCACGCAAAATCCGCAGCTGTCGTGGAGCAGCCGCCCAACAGCGCGAGGGTTGTCAACCAAAAAAATTGTGCTGATGTCAGTTTTTTCCTTGCTGACGACATCAGGTCCGTGATGACGTCAGCAAATCCCTGCTGACGTCAGCACCTTGCTTAGTCAAATTTTGGGATCAGAAAGCCAAAGATTGCCAGCGTTTCAACTTCTCGAGAACCTCTGACGATTCTAAAATCCGACCAGTTTGATGTCCCGGTCCATATTGAGCACTGACATGGTTCCGACTGGTGACAAGGGCAAAGGACCATCAGATCCCTCCTCTTCCTCATCAGGGGTCATGAACCCACGCTCGCAGGCCATTGCAGATCTGCGGATTCAGCAGGATGAGATACGTCGTCAGGAGTAGTAGTAGACTGACGCCATCCGTGCGCTCACTGATCTTATTCGTGGCCAGTCCACGGTACCACTGCAGACATCCGGGGGAGTCGGCGGTGCCATACTTTCTGCACAACAGTCAGCATTTACACTGAGGAGAGCAGCAGGACAGGACCTGCCACTTTTCGATCCTTTGGATGAGGATCCTGATATGCCGAGGATGGATGATGACACCCATGAGAGAGAGATTCGCGTGCTTCAGGAGCGTCTTTGCTAGCTTCAGACGCGTTCTGTTTCTCTCTTCCCGGAGATCCGACCCTCACGTGATCCCTACCTCGGCGACTTTCCTCGCCCTGGTGTCTTCCCCATCCCTCATTCCTCCTAGCCTGTGCTTGATCTCCCCAAGGAGCGGCAACCCAAGGACTTTGAGACACCGCCCCCGTGCTATGTCAGCGAGGACGGCTTTGACTGCTGGGAGACTCTCTTCCAGGGTTGGGCCACTTCAGAAGAGGTATGGCCCTACTATCACAATCCGTACCAGGTTACGGACCGTGCGCAGGTGCTGACAACCTCGGCTCGGGAGCTGTGCGGACTCCTTCACGCCATACCACGCGAGACTGTCGTGGACTTTCGCCTTTTCCTTGGAGAGGCCAGCACGGGCGTGGGTGCTGATCCACGTGGGGGCTGGGACTGGCACTGTCTCTGCTTGCTGCATAGACACACGCCACCTGCGCGGCTCATATTCACGCTTTCCGCTCCCTTCGTGAGGGACCTGCCGAGTTCGCAACTGATTACTGATAGCGGCGTGCCATGTGCATCTACATGCGCCTTGGGACTTCAGGAGGTACACAACTTTGGGCGCTTCGTACGCTCATGATCGAAGTCGGCCTTGAGCACAAAGACATCTTCTTGGGGTACAGCGACGCCGTGCTCAAGCCCTTCTCCACCTCTCTTCAGCTTCTCCCTTGGACGCATCAGCTCTTCCTCCAGGTGACTTCCGCCCGCAAGGCAGCCATGGCCCATCAGGAGAGTTCCCTTGCTGCAGCGGTCATCACGTCGCCGCCGACGCCCCTCTTGCTGACCACCTCTCCATCCTCTGGCACACCCTCCTCTTCCCCCTCCACGCCAGCTACCCTGACTCCGATGCAGGGTGTGGCAACCGTAGTACATGGGAAGAAGGGTAAGACGAAATGTGGCTCGGGCCAGCAGCAGTCGCAGGAGCAACGGTCATCGGTTGGTAGCAGTGGACGTACGGTCCACTGCTGCAACTGTGGAGGCACTCATTGTTACACCGAGTGCTTGCAACCGCTTGACTAGGCGGGGATCACCCGCGGTCTTTAGGCTGCACACACGCAGCGGGCTACGACGAGCAGCACAACCTCCAGTCACGCGGCGACCACGACTGTAGCAGTTCTGGCTTCCTCACAGGCAAGCAGTGGCGACCCAGACCCGCGTGACCGCACCATCGTCGAGCTGCGTCACCTTCTGGAGCTTCGCTTTCGGGGAGGTACGTGTGTGTTGTCACAGCCAAGTGGTTCACAGACTATTTTTTTGTCTGTTTTCGTCGCTCGTGATGACTCGTGTGGGGGGGGCACAGCTGGCATGTGATGACGATGGGCCTGACAATACCGATTGGATTCATGAATCGCACCTCTGTGCCCTTTGTCATTCCTCCTCACCTGTTGCTCAGCGCCCATCTGGGACCGAGTGTTCCATTTCCCGTTGTATAGTGACGTCCTCTTGTCGTGATCCCGGTGGCACTTGGATCATCGATTCTGGTGCCACACATCACATGACTTGTCGTCGTGGTGACTTCCTTGTTCTCAATCCTGTTGCGTCTGTTCACTCCATTCACACAGGCTCTGGTCAGTCCTTGCCGGTCCAGGGTGTTGGGGTTGTGTGCTTCAAAGGTCCGTCTAGCCCCCTGTATCTTCCTGAGGTGCTTTTGTGCCTTACCTTGAGCTCAGCTTGCTTTCTATGTGTGCCTGCATACAAATGGGACTCTCTGTGGAGCACACTACAGACTCAGCAACTGTGTCAGCTATTGATACTCGTACCGTTGTTCTCCGTGCCTCTGTTGTGGATGATCTGTACTGTGTCTCTCGGATTTCTTCTCCTTCTTGCTCCCCTTCTCCTCCTGCTTGTGTGTTTTTCACTGGCGTTCTGTCTTCCAAGCAGCAGCGACTGGTACATCATCGCCTGTGTCATGTGGGCTGCGACACTGTGTCGAAGCTCATTCGGACACAGCCCGCACCTATCCTGACTCTCGTTCTAGACCCTGACTGATGATTTCGCCCTCTCGAGTTGGTCCATGCAAACATTCTCGGTCCTCTTCCTGTCGATTCTCTGTCCGATCGGGGCCGATACGTTCAGACCCTGACTGATGACTTCACCCTGATGCGGTGGGTTTACAACCTGTGCCAGAAGAGTGACGCTGCTCTTGCAGTTCGCCTATGGCTAGTGATGGCTGAGCGTCAGTCCTACCAAATGCTGTATACCTGCCGTTTGGATTGCAAGTTTCTTGGCGAGATGGACAGTTTCTTCGCCAAGCACGGGGTTTTTCACCATGTCTCTGCTCCTGCTACTCCTCAGCATAACGGAGTCTCTGAGCGCTGGAGCCGCACCATGGAGGATGTGGTTTGTGTTATGCGGTCTGAGAGCGGTCTCCTGGAGTCCTTCGCCTTTGAAGGATTCGCCTGCATGACGTGGGTCTGAAACCACCTCCTGCAAGGTCCCCTTCTGGACAACATTACACCTTACGAGCTCTGGTTTGGCCACCATGTTGACCTACGTCTCGTTTGTGTCTGGGAAGCTTTGGCTTCTATGTGGTACACCAAGGACCAGCAGGGGTCCAAGGTCTTGCCACAGGGGCGCTTGTGTGCCTTTGTGGACATCTCCCCGGGGTCAAAGGCCTGGCGGTTTTGGGACCCGGCCCGTCGTCGCATTGTTGAGTCCCACAACACGCTCTTCTTTGAGTCCCTCACCTACCGTAATCTGACCCTGATCACGTCTCTATGTGTCACGCACGTCCCTATGTGCGAGGCTTCTCGACGGATGGGGGAGTCTAGGCCCGCGAGCACCTCTCGCCCGATTGATGTGTCCATTTGAGCCCCTTCTACTTCTCGGTCTCCGGCTCTTGACGACCCAGCATTATTGTTGTCGGCCCAGAGACCTCTCAAGCACAGCCGACTTCTACACATGTTCCCTTGCACCCCACATGTACCCATGATTCTGTACCTATTGTCCACCAGTACTCGTGCCTCTATGCGTGGTCCTGCCTCTGTGCGTGGTCCTATCTCAACTCCTGCTCCTACCGTCACACCCAGTCCGGTGTCTCCCACACACATATCTCCTCACAGTGCATCACCTGCTCCTTTGCCTCAGCCCTCATCAACTGTGGTCGTGCCTGTCTCTCAGCCTGAGGTGAGCCCCTGGAGCCCAGGTTACTCGCGTGAGCCTGGCGGTCGTCTTCAACCATTGGTCTTCGGAGTCGAGCGAGTGTGAGGTCTCGCACCCAGGTGCTCCACTCGTAGCATCGCGAGTGGTGATTCCGGCACAAAGGCCCTAGGCTTGAGTGTCCGCACTGATCACACAGAGGTACGTCTAGCGTTCCCTATAGGACACGATCTTTTCACTCGTGAGTTTCATATCGCTTGTGGTTGTGAGGCCTAGCACTGAGGCGTGTGCACTTGCCACTCAGAGCTCTCCCTCTATGATTCTTGATCCGAGAATATGGAGGAAATCTCTCTTATCATAGGATGAAGATGCTTGGTGTGTTGCCTGCGAGGATGAGCTTCATGCCATTCGAGAGCACGCAGTTTACGAGCTACTCGACCTTCCACCTGGGAGGAAGGCTATTCAGGTCAAGTGGGTCTTTTGCAAAAAAAGTGAAGCCTGATGACTCACTGGAACGCCACAAGGATTGCTTGGTCGTCAAGGGGTAGTCTCAGATTGAGGGCATCAATTACATTGACACCTTTGCCCCTGTTGGCCGCATGACCTCAGCTCGCACTCTGTTTGGTGTAGTGGCACATCATGACTGGGAAGTGCACCAGATGGAAGTGAACAATGTGTTCCTCCATGGCTCTCTAGATGAGGAAATTTACGTGGCTTAGCCACCAGGCTTTGTGCACAGTGACAAGTTCTGGCGCTTGCAGAAGTCCTTGTATGGATCAAGCAATCTCTTCAGTGTTAGATTCAGGAGATCACTCGCACTCCAACTCACGCACGATATGTACAGAGCGAGGCAAATCCCTCTCTTTATCCGACAGATGCCTAGGCGGTTCGCCGCCATCCTCGTCTATGTGGACGACCTTCTGATTGCGTCTCCTTCCATGGAGGTCGCGAAGGAGGCTAAGGCAGTCCTCTAGGCTGCCTATAGGATGAAGGACCTTGGTCTTACAGTGGTGTTTCTTGGCATGGAGATCGTGCGAGACCGCAGACGTCGGACACTACTGCTGCATCAGGCCCGATGCGCACGTGTCGTGGGGGAGCGCTTCAATGACCTCCTTGACATAGTGTCCACGGCCTCCACGCCTCTCACACCTGGCGGGGAGGATGCCCTAAAGGTGGACGATCCCACAGAACTGGGGGAGACAGTGGATGTGACCTTGTACCTCTGCCTCATCTGATCTCTGATGTACCTGGCTACTACCACTAAGGCTGCACACGAATCTTGGGGTTCGTGAATATGATTCACGAATCCCGAATCCAGATCTGGATTCACGAATCCGGATCCAGGGTGGGGTCTCATTTGGGATTCGGGAATCCACCATCGAATCCTGGGGGGGGATGGGAGGAGGGGGGACAAGGAAATTCCTAGGCGTCGAAGTTCATGTCCGCCGAACGGCATTCCAGAGCAACCATTTGGAGTTTTGGAGTCTTGAATTTCCGGAACTCCCAACCGCTGCCGCCAGGGCCAACAAGGCCCCAGCCGTGTGTGAGACAGTTTCAGTGATCTGGCATGACACGTGTGTTCTTTGACTTGTACCTGTCGTGCACGGTTGTGAGAATAAAAAACCTCTGAGAACCACAAAAAGTCACAAACCATAGCAAAATCACGTGCCAAAGGCCAGAGGTTGCATGCAGTTGCCATACGATTTTTGTGTGGATAATCATCAAGCATTCACACGGCTCTGATTTTCACCCAGGTGTGGAGTATCTAATTCTTGCTTTCAGGTCCGGCCTATCATCAAACCGTTCACTTAGCTTCAGAATACTGCCTGAAACTCGTGAGTGTCAGGCTAGCCGTCCAACAAGGCCACCATCATCAGAGAATATGTGTCCACATCCATGTTCGCGGCCTACACATGAACAGGCTGCTACGTGGACTTCGCCACGTGTTGTGCCCTCGAAGTGCCAAGGCTGACAGCAACTGTAATTGCATATCTTCCAGGCTGCACATCCTCGAGGAAGACCGGAACGAAAAGATATATACAGCGCACCCCAGATGAGTGAAAATAGACATATTTTGAACACAGTCAGCGGGCCACGCTAGCAACAGTTAGCGGGCCATGCCACTGGTTTCAAAAGATTCGCAAATCCAGGTGGATTTGTGAATCCAGGTGGATTCGTGAATCCAGGTCTCGGATTCGTGAATCCGAATCCAGGCGTGGATTCAGACTCATGAATCTGAATCCACCCTGGGATTCGCGAATCGGATTCGGTGTGCAGCCTTAACTACCACACGTCCCGACATAGCCTTCGTCTTCAACCTCCTTGCACACTTTTCGCAGGCTCCACGTGCTAGAGCTTTTCATGCGGTCGTGCGAGTGGTGCAGTACGTGGTCTCCACACCGTACCTCGAACTCTGCTTTTGCCGGCAGTATTCGGCGGTTCTTGAAAGCTACACCGACAGTGACTAGGCCTTGAGTCCAGATGGATCCAATCGCACCGGCTACGTGTTCCTGCTTGGTGGTACCGCATTGTCCTGGCACAGCGGGAAGTAGGGTTGCATTGCATGTAGCTCGTTGGAGGCAGAGTACATTGCTCTGGGTGCAGGGGCTGCTAAGGCCGTGTGACTACAACACTTGTTCCTTCAGCTGGGTCACTCAGTACCTGCCATTGTGCTTCGCTGCAACAACCACAGTGCACATGCTATTGCGGAGAACTCTGATGTCTTTCACGCTCGCACAAAGCACATTGCGGTTGAGCATCACTTTGTGCGTGATCTGGTGGAGCGACACGTGATCTCTGTTAATGGGTTGGCACTGACTTGCATCGTGATGACTTCTTGACGAAGGCACTAGCAGGCGGGAAGTTTCTGGTGGCCATTCGTTCTGTTGAACTTCGCCCCTTGCCTGAGAGTGGTTGAGTGCGGGGTGTGTCTGTCACTGTGTCACGAATGTTTCTGCACTCGTTGTTGTCTTCATTTCAGTGCTGCAAGTGTATGGACATGCGTACCATCGGGTCATGGGGGAGTGTTGTGATTTGTGATTTTCCTGTCGTCCTGTACAGTTTACTGTGACCACACGGCCGTGTCCATGCCCGTGCAGATCCCTGATACGGAGCCAGGTGGTACCGGTGCGTCGTTTGGTGGTGGACTACCAGCATGGAGCTGATCGACGACTGTCCCAGAGCTATGGACGCTGCCTGGGACCTCCTGCGGTTTTTTCGCAGCACGTATGAGTTTATTGGTGGACTAGTCGTGGACTCAATTTGCATGTTTTTTCATTGTGTGTCTTCCGTTTGATGCTGGATGCATGCATGGGACCAGTCATAGTGTCCGACTTGTGAGCCTGCATGTCTACGTTTAGACAGCGTAGAGTTATGACATGTCTACGCTGAGTTACGGCCAAAACAGTGATTTTGGGCCGGTTTTAGGACAGACCTTGTGCTGCCGCTTGCGACACCCGTCGTGCGCTGCGGCAGGTACTTATGCAATGGACCTGTCATTTGTCATTTCTCTCTGAAATTCTATTGAAGCTTTCTGACACTTTGCCTTGTGTCTCCTAGCCAGACCCTTGCCGTTGTGTGTACGACTTGTGACTGTCGTCACCGTCTGACCAGGCACTGACGCCTAGTCAGCGGTTGTGTCGCTGGGAAGCTTCCACACATATTCTCCAGTTGCTTGAAAGTGTGGCACTGCCTGGTAATGCTTTGGTATTGCCTACCCATGCATGGTAATGCTTTTGTATTGCCTACCCATGCATGGCAATGCCTTGTCTGCCAATGCGTTGGCAATGCCTCACAATGCCATGGAAATGTCTGTCAACACCTAGCAATAATCCATCAATGCCTGGCAATGCTTGGCAATGCCTGGCAACGCCTAGGAAATCCCTGGCAATGCCTGGAAACGCTTGGCAATGCCCGACAATGCCTATTGATTCCCGGCAATGCCTAGGGAATGCCTTGCAATGCCTAAGCAACGCTTGGCAATGCATGGCAAAGCTTGGCAACGCCTAGGAAATGCCTAGCATTACCTGACAACGACTAGCAATGCCTTGTAATGCCTTGTAATGCCTTGAAATGCCTGGACAATGCTTGGTAATGTCTGGTAATGCCTAGTAATGCCTTGCAATGCCTGGCAATGCCTGAGTAATGCCCGACAATGCCTATGCAATGCCTAACAATGCATGGACAATGCATGGTAATGCCAAGAAGTGCCTTGTTACGCCTGTGCATTCCTTTGTAATGCCTTGTAGTGTCTAGGCAATGCCGGGAACTGCCTCGCAATTCCTAGATAAGATTTTCAATGCCTCAGCAATGCCTGAAATGCCTGGTGAGACTTTGAAATGCCTAGGAATGTCTGACAATGCTTTGGAAATGCCTAGCAATGCCCAGACTTTCCTAGGCAACCCTTGGCAATGCCTAGCAATGCTTTGTAATACATGTAAATGCTTGGAAAATGCTTGCCAATGCCTCTTTATGTGTGGCAATGCCTAAAAGTTTTCTGGGAAATGACTTGCAATGCCTAGCAATACCTAGCAATGTTTTGCAATGCCCGACAGTGCTTGGCAATGCCTAGTTAGTGACGGCAATGCCTGGCAATTCCTGGACAATGCTTGATTGTACCTGGAAATGTCTAGCAACTCTTTGCAATGCCTCGGCAATTCCTGGTAATGCATAGCAATGCCTAGCAACACCTAGGCAATGCCTTGGAATGATTGGGCAATGCATGGCAATGTCTGGCAATGCCCATGCATTGCCAGGCATCAGACTTGCACAGCCACTGTCTGGGATGGGAGATCCGGCTCTCACCTTAGGTGAGAAGGGATCGTTCTTGGGCTCTCACTCCCTTGCCCTCCTCCTCCCCTAGCTTTGCCTCCCCTCTCCTGCCACCTCAAACCAATGCGTGTGGCCTAGGGGTGCATGTTCGATGCCCCTCAAGCCTTCCGCTACTTGATTTTGCGATAATCGCGTCAAACTGCATATGCCCACTACTCGGCTGTCCTCGTTTTTGTTCAGAACCGACCCAGTCCTTCACCCTTTGGCTTAAAACCTTGCTCTAATGCAAAGAGGAAGATTCTACGAAGCCAACTTGTGGTTCGTCAAACGATTAAGTGTAATGCATGCTAGATCCGGGAATTGTGGGCAGCCATAGCGAAAAAACTACAAGCGAGAAGTGCCGGTAATGCCTGCGAATGTGTGGCAATTCCTGGCCAGACCTGGCAATGCCCAACAATGCTTAGTCATGCGCAGTAATTCCTGGGCAATGTGTGATATTTCCGGGCAACGCCAAGGTAATGCCTTGCAATGCCTGGCAATGCATGGAAAATTCCTGGAAATGCCTAAGCAATGCATGGCACTACATGGGAACGTGTGGAAATGTCTAGGAATACTTGGAAATGATCAGCAATGCTTGGAAATTCCAGGAGATGCTAAGGCAACTCCTCGCAACACTTGGGCAACTCCTGACAAAGCCTGGCAATGCTTGTGCAATGCATTCCAATGCCTAGGAAATAACAGGCAATGTCGATCAATGCATCACAATGAAATGCATTGCAATACCTAACCATGTTTGGAAATGACTTGGCAATGCTCGTGAATCCTTTGACAATGCTTGGAAATGCCTAGCAACGCCTAGCAATGCACAGGCATTCAGTGACAATGCCTCGCAATATCTGGACAAAGCCTCATAATGCCTAGAAAATGCGTGGCGATGCCTGGGAAATGCCTCGCAATGCCTCATATTACTTGGTAACTCTTGGCAATGCCCTGGGAATTACTGACAATGCTTAGGGATTGCCCACCAATGGCTGGCAATGCATGGGCATTGCCTGGAAATACCTGGCAATGCTAGGAATTTCCTAGCAATGCCTTGCAATGCTTGGCAATTCCTGGTGATGCTTGGGCAATGCCGTCTAATGCCAAAGAATGCCTGGCCAATACATTGGAATGCCTAGAGATGCCTGGATGTTGCCAATAAATATCTTGTATTTTCTAGGCAGCGCCGCGGAATGCCTAGCAATGCCCGGGAATAAATGCCTAATGCACAAAAAATGAAAATAAATGCCTAGGACTATCTCAGAATGCCTGTGGATAATTTTACAATGCTTGAAAATACTAGGAAAATGTTTGGAACTACCTAGAAATGTCTTGGTAATGTCAGGAAATGACTGAAAATACCTTCCACCACCTGGAAGATGTCCGGCAATTCCTGGCAATGCTTCAAAATGCATGAGCAATGCCTCGCATAGCCTCACAATGCCTCGCAATGCCCGGGAAAGGCCTAGAAATGCCTAGCAATGCCTGACAATACCTAGGCAATGCCTTGTAATGCCTCAAATGCATGAAGAATAAAAAGCAATGACTTGCAACACTTTGGCCGTGCTTTTTATTATCGAGAAAATGCCTTTTGTAGCGTGGCAGTGCCACGTCGACCGGTTGAAGGAGCCACGTGGCTCAAGCAGGATCACCTGGGACTATGCAGGGTCAGACGGGATGGCTTGAGGGTCAGAGAATCTCAAGCACCACGGTTTGGGCCTAATTGGCCAAGGATTCCCTCAAATCAGCGACATTGGTATCAGAGCTCCAGGGCTCAAACCCCACGTTGGATTACAAGAGATGCCGAGGAGGCTCTCAATCCTAGTGGAGGGGAGTGTAGGGTGGAAGTGCCACACCGACCTGACGAAGGAGCCACGTGGCTTGAGCGGGGTCACCTGGGACTGTGGGTGGTGAGACGAAATGACTTGAGGGTCAAAGACCCTCAAGCACCGCGGTTTTGGCCTAGTCGGCCGAGGATTCTGTCAAGTCAGCTACACCTCGGCAATGCATGGAAATTCATGGACAATGACAGACATTGCCTTGCGATACCTGGTTATTCTTGGCAATGAGAAAAATACGTGGCAATTCCTATTGATGCGTGGGAAGTGCCTGGCAATATACAGTGATTCTTGAGCAATGCTACGCAATGCATGTGCAATGCTTGGCAATGCCTGATAATGTCTGACAATACCTGGGCAATGCCTAGGAAATGCCTGCTATTGTACGAAAATGACTGGCAACGACAGACAACGCCAAGAAAAGTTCAGACAATGCCTGGAACTGACTTAGCAATGCCTCGAAATGTGTACCAATGTCTGCCAATGCCTGAGGAATCCCCTGTCATGCCTCATATTGACTAGGTAGCACCTTACAGTGCCTGGAAATGCTTGGGAAAGGCGTGGCATTAAGTGGCAATGCTCAGAAAATGCCTAGTAATGCCTAGGAATCTCAGGGCAATGCATAGCATTTCTTGGACAATGCAGGAAAATGCCTATAAATATCTGGGCAATGTCTCGCAATGCCTAGAAATTCTGGAAAATGTCCAGAAATTCCTAGGTAATGCCTAGTAATGCCTCACAATGTCTGGGCAATGCTTGGCAATACCTGGTAATGCTTGGCAATTTCTGGACAATGTTTGGCAATGCTTGAACAAAGCCTGGTAGTGCATGGATAATGCCTGGCAATGCTTTGTAATACTCGGATAATTGCTAGTAATGCATGGAAATACATGGCAATGCAGCACAATGCCAAACAATGCCTAGGAATGTCGGGGCAACGCTTGGCAATGTGTGGCATTGCCTATGTAATACGGTAAATTACTAGGCATTACCAAACTACCGTACTACGGTATGGTAGTTTGGTAATGCCTAGTGATTTCCTTGTAATGCCTGGCAATTCTTAGATGATGCCTGGCAATGCTCCGAAAATGCCTGGTAATGCCTGGATAATACCTCGCAATGCCTCGCAATGTCAGGGCAATGCCTGGTCATCCCTGGCAATGTCTGGAAATGCATGAAAATACGCGGAAAATGTCAAAAAATGCATGGAAAATTCTAGGCAATGCATAAAAATGCATGAAGAATACTTGGCAATGGATAGTAATGCTGGTGCAATGGATGGCAAGGCCTTACAATGCTTCTTAACACCTTGGAAATGCTTGGAAATGCCTAACAATGCCTAGTAATGCTTGGGGAATTCCTAACAATGTCCAGGCAATCTACGACATTACCTACCAATGCCTGGCAATGCCTTACAATCCGTAGGCAATGTTTGTGAGTGCCTGGCAATGCCATGCAATGATGGGGTAATTCATGGTGATGTTTTGGAATGCGTAGCAATGCTGGGTAATGCCTGGCAGTGCCTCGCAATGCCAGGCAGCACCTGTGCAATGCCTCACAATGCGTGGCAATGCCTAGGTATTTCCTAGCAATATTTGGGCAATGCCAATCAACTTCTTAGCAATGCCTAGCAATGCTTGGCATGTTTTGAACAATACCTGGCAATGCTTGGGTAATCCCTAGGTTTTGCCTAGAAATTCTTGGCAACTCCTTGGCATTGCATAGCAATGCGTGGCAATGCCTAGGAAATACCTAGAAATGCTTGGCAATGCTTGGGCAATGCCTGAAAATGTCATGGAAATGTATGGACAATGCATGGAAATTCTTCACCAATGGTTTTTCATGCCTGGTAATGCCCGGCTAATGCCTTCTCATGCTTGGTAATGCATTGCAATGCTTTGCACTGCCTGGCAATGCATCGTAAAAGCCTTCTAATGCCTGGAAATGCGTGTGTAAGGCCAAGGAATGCCAAGCAATGCCTTGGAAATCTCTTGTAATGCCTGCCTATGCCTTGCAATGCCTTACAATGCCTGGAAATTTGTGGTATTTCTTGCGCAATACAAGGCAAAGCCTAGGCAATGAATGGTAATCCGTAGGTCATCTTTGGCAATTCTTGGGTAATTCCTTGCACAGCCTAGAAATGCCTAGGAAATCACAGGCAATACCTAGCTAATTGTGGGCAATGCATGGCAATGCCTTTGCAATGACTAGCTATGCCTGGCAATGTCAGGCAATACATCGCAATGCATGGCAATTCTTGGCAATGCCTGGAAAATGCTTGGTGATGCTTGAAAATGCTTGGACAATGCTAGAAAATGTCTGGCAATGCCTGGGCAACGTTGCAATGCCTAGAAATGGCTCAAAATGCGCGGGAAGGCCTCGGAATGCCTTGGCAATTTCCAGTAAGGCCTAGAAATGCCCAGCAAGGCCTCGTAATGCCTGCCAATGGCTGGACAATTCCTGCCAATGTGATGGGAATAACTTGAAATGCTTAGAAATTTCTGGTAATGCATGGGCAATGCTTGGAAATCCTAAGCAATTGCTAGGAATGCTTGGAAATGCCTGGCAATGCATGGCAATGCCTAGATAATTTGTGGTCATGTCCAGAAAATACATAGCAATGCCTAGAAATGCCTCAGTAATGCCTGGCAATGCTTGATACTGCCATGGCGATGCTTGGTAAAGGTTAGTAATCCATGCAAATGCTTGGCAATGCCCGACAATGCCTAGTAATACTTGACGATGCCTAGTCATTCTTGCCAATGCCTGGCACTATCGGGCCACGCCTTGCAATGTCTCTTCATTCCTTCAAAATGCCATAGAATGCATGGGAAATGCCTTGCAATGCATGGCAATGCCTACCAATGACTCAATAATGCCAAGCAACTCCTAAGAGTTTCATGGCAATACATGGCACTGCCTAGCAATGCCATAGCAATACGTGGATATATGTAGACATTCCTTGCAATGTCTGGGCAATGCCTCGCAATGCCTTGCCAAACCTGGACAATGCCAAACATTACCTCATTGTGCCTGGCTATGCCTTGCAATACCTAGCATGTCCAGGCCATGCCTGGTAATGCGTTGCAATGCGTGGACAATGTCTTGAAATGTCGAGAAATGCCTCAGCAATGCCTGGTAATGTCCGACAATGCCTGGCAATGTTTGCCTAATGCCGGGAAATGCCTCAACAATATATGACACCGCCGGGCAATGTTGGGGTAATGCCTGGCAAGGCCTCCTAATACCTGGCAATGTTGGTGCAATGTCTGGTGATTCCTAGCAATGCCTGGACAATGTCTACCAATGCCTGGAATTCCTAAGCAATCCTTGGAAATGCCCGGTAATTCCTTGCAATACGTGAGCAATGCGTGACAATGCCTTGAAATTCTTAGGAAATGCTTAGCATTACTTGGCAATGCATTGTAATGCCTGGCAATGCCTTGAAATGTCTGGCAATGCCTTGCAATACCTTGCAATGCCTGGCAATGCCTTGCAATGCCTGGCAATCCTGAACAATGCCTAGAAAGTGCCCAGTAATCCCTGACAATGCCTAGCAATGCCTGGGTTATGCCAAGAAAAACTAGCAATGCCTAGGAAATCCTTGGCAATGCCCGGGAAATTTGTGGCAATGTCTGGCATTTCCGGAGTCATGCGTGGTAATGCCTGGCAATGTTTGGGCAATGCCTGGCAATGCATGGAAATCCCTGGTAATACTTGGCAATGCCTGCCAATGCATCGGTAATGCTTGGAAGTGCATGCCAATGCCTGGCCGTGCTGCACAATGCTCGGTAATACCAGGTTAATGCCTAGGAAAAGTGTGACAATATGTGGTAATGCATGGGTAATGCCACAAAATGTCTAGCAATGTCTGGCAATTCCTGGCAACGCCTAGGCAATGCCATGTAATGTCCATCTATGCCTCGGAATGCCTGGAAATGCTTGGTTATGCTTAGGGAATGCCTCGTAATGCCTGGCAATACCCTGGCAATGCTCCACATTACTGGAAATGCCTGGACAATACCTATAATGCCTTAAACGTCCTGGGCAACGCCTTGCTATACTCGGACAATGCTTGGCAATGCCTAGAATACCCTTAGTAATACCTAGTAATGCTTGGTCCTAAAAGGCAATGCCTTCAAATTCTTAGGCAGTGCCTTGCAATGACTGGGCAATGCCTTACAATTCGTGGCAATACCTGGCGACGATGGGGTCATGTGTGGCAATCTCTGGTAATGCCTCGCAATGCGAGACCAATGCTTGACAATGCTTCAGAATGCCTGGTCAATGCCTGAACCATGCTTCGGAATGCCCGGCAATGCTTAGGCAATGCTTGGCGATGCTAGTAATGCTAGTAATGCCTGGAAATGCCTAGCAAAACCTTGCAATGCTTGGCAATACCTAGGCCATGCCTGGCAATAGATGAAGAATGCCTTGTAATGCCTTGGAATGCCTGGTAATACATGGAAATGCCAAGAAACGCCGTGGTAATTCCAGGCAATGCCTGGGTAATGTCTCGCATGAGCATTGTATGGGCAATGCTTGACAATGACTGGCAACCTCTAAGAAATGGGTGGCAATGCTAAGCCATGCCTAGTCAATGGCAATCAATGCATGGCAATGCATGATAATGCTGGGTTAACGCCCTAAAAAAAATTCCAATGCCTGACAATGCATGACACTAGCTCGGGAAGTCCTTGGCAATGCTTGGAAAATCCTGGCCATTCTTGGCAATGCCTGGTAGTAGCTCGCAATGCTTTGTAATGCCTTGGTAAAATTTAGGAATTCCTCCCAATACTTAGCTGTGCCTAGCCTTAGAAATGCCTAACAATATCGTGCAAAGCTTAGGAAATACCTGGCATTACACGACAATGCTCAGGCAACGCTAGGCAATGTCTCGGCGATGCCTGGTAACGCTTTGGCAATGCGTGGAAATGCGCAATAAAGCATAGAAGTGCCTAGGCAATGTCTAGCAATGCTGCGTATTTTCTAGGCAATGCCTCGCAATGTCTGGCAATGCTTGGGCAAAGCCTGGAATTTTCTCGTAATTCCTGAAAAATTCCTTGTAATTTCCGGGCAATGCCTAGCAATGCTTCGGCAATGCCTCACAATGCCTAGAAATACATGGGCAATTCCTGGCAATGCCTGGCAGTGCTGGGCAATGTCCGGTCATGCCCAGCAAGGCCTAGGCAATACGTTGTAATGCCTCACAATGCATGGACAATGTCTGGAAATGCCTGGGCAATGCTTGATAACGCCTGGAAATTCCTGGACAATGCCTAAAAATGCTTGGGCAATGCCAAAAAATACCCGGACAGTGCCTGAAACTGCATTGAAATGTAGGATAACGCCTGGTAATGCATGGCAATAGCTAGCAATGCCTGGGCAATGCCTGGGAATGCGTGGGCAATGACTGGCAGTGCATGGCAATGCCTGGGCAATGCTTGGACTTGCTTAGCAATGCCTAGAAATTTCTGTGTAATTCTTGGCAATGCCTCGTAATGCCTGGCGATGCCTTGGTAATGGCTGGCTAGGCCTTTTAATGCCTGGCCATGTCTAGCGATGCCTGGAAATGTTTGGTTACACCTAGGCAATGCCAGGCAATGCATGGGAAATACCTGGCAATGCATGGACAATGGCTGGAAATGCATGGCCATCCCTGGACAAAGCATGGTAATGCCTTGTAATTCTTGTAAATGCCTCTATAATGCCTAAAAATGTCTTGGAATGCATATGCATTGCTAGGCATTGCAAGGCACTTTTGGGCATTGCCAGGCATTGCTTAGGCAATCCACGACATTACCTAGCAATACTTGGAAATGCTTGGAAATACCTCGTAATTCCTAGACAATGACTGGCAACGCTTAACAATAATTGGACAATGCCTAGCAATACCTAGCAATTCCTGATTTATGCCTGGTAATGTTTGGAAATGCCTGGGAAATGGCCGGCAACGTCTTGCCATGCTTGGCAATGCCATCAGGTAGAGACAATGCCGGGCTTTGCCTAGGTCATACCCGGCAATGATTGGGCAATGCCAAGCAATGTCTTGGACAATCCCTGGAAAACGTCTAGCGATGATTGGCAATGCCTCTCCAATGCATGGCAATATCTGGGGAATTCCTGGATAATGTGTGGCAATGCATTGTTATACCTGGATAATGCCAAGCATTGCGTGGCAATGCGTGGCAATGCTGGGCAATGCCTCGCAATGCACGGGTAATGCCTGGGAATGCTTGGACAATGCCTGGCTAATGCTATGTAATGCTTGACAATGCCTTTCAATGCTTGGCAATGCTTTTCAATTCTTGGCAATGCTTGGCTAATGCCTCGTAATGCCTTGTAATGCCTGTAAATGTGAGGGAACTGCCAGGCAATGCCTTGCAATGCCTGTGAAATCTCCAGCAATGCCAGGTTGTACCTTGTATTGCATTAGAAATGCTTGGCATTGCATGCTCAATGCCTGGCAATGCTTAGACAATCAATGGTAATGCCTGGGAAATTTCAGGCAATGCCTGGGAACACCTTGCAATGCCTGGGCAATCCTTCGGAATACCACGCAATGCCTTGCAATTCTTGGGCAATCTTTGGCATTGCCTTGGCAATGCCTGGTAATGCGTGGACATGCCGTCTCAATGCCTCGCAACGTGTGGCAATGCCACACAATGCCAATGTCCTCTCTGCCCTTCAACAGCGCATGGGGACGACCCATCTTCTCCTTTGCCAAACAAGGCAAGTAATCGAAGTATGATTCTTCCTGACCAGTCAGTCTTGTGACTTTTTCTCAATAAAGGAAAGTAAAATCACTCGAATTATTCCTTGGGCAGTTCGACCTCGGAGCCCTGGTTCCTTCTGCGGCTCGATATGGGGACCCGTTTTGATCGTTTCTCAACCCAGGGGCCTCGACGGCCAATCTGATAAACCCTGGGGCCTTGACGGCCAATCTGATCAACGTCGAGGCCCGTCGTTGAGGTTGTCACAAGAAACTTGCCAGACCTCAACGACGTGGACTTCCAAACATTCCTGGAAATTACGAGAAGAACAGCATTCTCATCAGCGAACAGAGCCCTCAAGCTTGATCGAGCTTGAGGGCTCTTTCGGTCGGTGTTGAAGTGCACGACGACTTCGCACACCGGGTTCTCCGACGGCATGGCCCGACCAGTTAACCGGCAAACAAGGAAGAGGATGGGGGGGCAAAAAATTGATGAAGAAACAGGTGCTAAACTTCAAACACTGGAACTTGAGGAAATAATTTAGAATTCATGCGATTGGAACCTGCCATGCTGCTAAAACAGACTGGAGCCGACCGCTTAATCGGGCGGGCGGTCGTCCAACAAGCAACACCGGTAGCAGCCCGGCTATCTGGAGACGTGGCCGGCAAAAGGCGGGCCCTCATGTTTATCGCCGCCCGAATAAGGGCTCCGGCGCTAATGGATCTGACAATGCGGGTCCTCGCGTTGGGACTGGGTGCGAACCCGGGCCGGGTTCGCACCCAGTCCCAAC
>SZWC01013450.1:8508-22927 GCA_023375785.1 Penium margaritaceum | reverse complement strand
CGGACCACTATTGGTGGCCAGGATGGAGTGTCGATGTCCGTAAGTATTGCATGACATGCGACCCATGTCTTCGGAATAAGGCTAGTAACAAGAAGCCTGCGGGACTCCTCCAACAGCGTCCCATTCCTGGGACTCCATGGGAGTGCGTCAGCATGGACTTCATTACTGGTCTTCCGGACACGGCCCGTGGCCANTGGCCACGATGCAATACTAGTGGTTGTGGATCTTTTGACGAAGATGACACATTTCATTCCTACAACCACTGACGTCAACGCAGAGGAGACCGCTCGTCTCTTCTTTGAGGGTGTCGTAAAGTACCACGGCTTGCCGTTGCGCATTATCTCCGATCGAGATCGAAAATTTGCTAGTAAGTTCTGGCAAAAGATGCACGAGTACTTCGGCAGCGAGTCGCAAATGTCGACAGCGTTTCACCCTCAAACGGATGGACAAACAGAGCGCATGAATCGCACTCTGGAGTAGATGCTGCGCATGTACGTGGACCCTGCCATGCATGATTGGGACGAATTCCTAGCACCGGCAGAGTTTGCGGTGAACAACTCGGTGAACGAGTCCACACAGTTCACACCGTTCGTGTTGAACAGTGGTCGGCATCCAGTGGTACCCTCTTCATTGGTGAAGAGTGGGAGTACAGGAGGGCAGGTTCCTTCCGCTCAAGCCTTTGCCGAGCGCATCGACTCCTTGTTACAGGAGGCGAAGGGTCACCTTCAAGCAACTCGGCAGCGACAAAAGGCATATGCCGACAAAGGTCGCCGGGAGGTGTCGTTTGACATCGGTGACAAAGTGCTGCTTAGCACTAAAAACCTTCGATTGAAGTCGCCAGGGGCAAGAAAACTTCTACCGAAAATGGATTGGGCCGTTTCCCATTGTGGCACGCATCGGGCCAGTGGCATACCGATTGCTACTTCCGCCGAGTATGAAGATACATGACGTGTTTCATGTGAGCCTCCTGGCTCCATACACGGCAGAAGGAACCGTTCAGCCACCGCCAGCAGTCCTGGCTGCCGACGGCCAATACGAGGTCCTTCGCCTACTCCAGCACCAAGATCGTACTCTTCGGTCGCGCGTTGTCAGGGAGTACCTCGTTCATTGGGCCGGTTGTGGACCTGAACATAATTCATGGTAGCCCGAATCTCGGTTGTCCACAGGGGTGGTCAACGAGTACTGGATCGAGCTTGCAGCTCGCACAGATTGACGCGTGGCAGGAGATACCACCTGAACGCAGAAAAGTGAACAACATTCCCACAGGGCAGCATTCATGGACAGCGGCCATAGGAGGTTGGGGACGCCCAACATGGTTGTCGCGCGGACGCTCCAGCCTAAAGGGGGGAGGCCGCTAGCCGTGCTGACCGACAAGCTGCAGCTTAGGTCCAAGTTCCATGCACGTGTTCATGTTTAGCTGGTGATTGAAATTATTAATTTTCTTTCACAATGTTGACAACTCACTACCTGGCATTCTCACTTGTTGGTCATGAACCGGGACGGTTCATAATAAGTGGGGAGGAATGTAGCGGGAGGGCCAGTTCGGCCCTCCCACCTCGCGANTGGCCGATGGCCAGCCACCCGCTGGCTACCGGCCGGCCGGCGGCCGACCGGCTGGGTGGCCGGCGGCCGGTCAAGTGGCCGGCCGGCCACCCGCCGGCGAGCCATCGGCCGCCGATCAAGCTGGAGGCTCGATCGGCGGCCAAGAGGCCACGAGGGCCTCGAGGGCGAGGCCTCGTGGCCTCGTGCCCTCGCCCCCCCTCGCCCTCCTTGCAAACGAGCAAGAGAGGACGAGGGATAGGGGGAGCGAGGGTGAGGCAAAATCTACTGGCGCGAAATCGCCAGCGTGCCTCGCACGCGACGATTTCGCGCCAGAACGACAAAACGAAACTCGAAGTTCGTTTATGACGAACTTCGACGTAAAACAAACGGAATAACTCGTGCGAACACACGAGTTCGAGGTAAAAACCCCCGGTTTGGGTCCCAAAACCAGGGGTTTGGTTAAAAAACGGAAATGGGCCTCCGGAGACTCGAAATATTCGAGTCTCCCTGCTCTGGGTCGTTGATGACGATTGCCCCTCAGTCTCGCGAAGGGGGAAAACCCCTGACGCGGACTGAGAACGCCATTCTGCGAACTCCGACGACGACTTCAGAGCAGGAGCTGGAGACACGGCCGTTACAAGCAGAGGTTTCATCCAAGTCGATTACATGGATCTGTAAGAATCTCTTGGCCATGAGGCAAGCTTTACATCGCTCAAACGTGTTGTCTGGGTTGAGTTTTCCACGATAAAATCACTTGTTTAAGATAGCCTGTCTGCCAGGTGGAAGATAGTCGAACTCACACACGCTTTGCTCTGTCAAGGCATTAAGTTCATCTTGCATGGCTGTTTCCCACAGAGTGGAGTCAACAGCCTTGAAGGCCTCGTGAACAGTCATGAGCTTAAAAGTTAGTGAGGAGAGAACAAGAACAACAAAGCAGTGGGCCACATACCGAGAAATAGACATGCCAAGGGCATGGCAAAATCCAGGCTCAATGAAGGAGTAACCAAGACCAGTGCTAGGATGAACGATTGAAACAGAGGTGGACAAGTTCGCAGATGTCATGCCAAGACCATCGAGCCCTGGCTCACCAAAAAAAAGTAGCGCTATCAGGTGCGGTGAGACAATGAGAAGAGAAACCATGAGTAGGAGCAGAAGATGTGAGACAGTGTGCAGGAAGGGCACACAGGCGATCATCCCAGACGCAGGGGCTGCCGCGGAGGCTACGGGCAAGGCTTGCGAGGGTAGCGCTAGAGAAGAAGGAGAGGGAACAATGAGTTTGAAAAGGAAGGAGTGGGCACAGACATCAATGGAGGAGGGAGATGACGCAGGAAGCGTTGGAGAGGTAGAGGAAACTACAATTAGGACAGGGGACTATGGAGAGGTCGCCGGCCGTGGCGGAGAGAGAGAGAGAGAGAGAGAGAGAGAGAGAGAGGAAATGGGAGAGGCTATGTGATGTGAGTCTTGATTGAATTCAGGGGATGACCGGAAAAAAGGAGGGCCAGCCAACTAATCTGAGTCAAAGGTGCAATAGTGATAGATGGTAAAGAACCTCCTCCAAGCCGGGAGATTGTGGCAAGAAAGAAGGAGACAAGTGAGGAGACAAGTCACGCTCAAACACATCGTCAAGGAAGTGGGCGTCGCGGGACTCAACAACATGGTGCCAAGTAGGAGTCCATCATCGCCATGCCCTCGAGAAGGGGGAGATATCCAAGAAAATACAGAGACAACCACAAGGGGAAAGCTTGCCCTCAGGATGGTCATGCCCAACAGCAACGGAGCCCCAGAAAAAAGCAAGATGCAAGTCAGCACAACAGTCCAACCACCATTCAAGAGGAGTGACATGAGGAGGGGGTTGGGCTGTGAGTAACACCATTTCAAACTCAGGTCATGCAGGACATGACCTTAAAGGCAAAGAGGTGAGACTGATCAGAGGCCCAGAGAAGACATCACACACCATCAACAAGGGTACAATTCTAACGTTCAAAGAAACCATTCATTTTGGAGTGTGTAGGGAGCGGATGGATCTATGCGCATACCTTGGAACTCAAGAAAGCGTCATGTGGGACAAAAGAATTCACCACCATGGTCATAGTGAAACACACAAAGCTAATGATGACAGACCCATTTGGCATGAGGAAGCCAAGACTGAAGAATGTCAGTGACACAACTCTTGTGATGAAGGGACAACACCCAGCGATAGCAAGAGATGTCATCAGTCAGGTACAAGATGTCGCGACCCAAGCCATTGAGAAAATAATGTAGAAGGGATCTCATGACAGTAGCATGCCCAAGGTCAAGGGAGTGCAACTGTGCCAGAATGGAGAATCCCAGTAGACGCGGAGACACTAAGATAGTGAGGGAAGGTACATGACTGCCATTCCTCAACCCACGGGAAGTCATGAGGCAAGCACCCTTGAACGTCTCCAAACGACATGCCACGAAGGGCTCCATCCAACTCACAGACAAGTGAACGAGGAATGCCCATCACACCCTCAACATCTTGATCACGAAGCTGGAGAAGTTTAGTGAGACACATCTTTACAGCACGCTCCTCATCACGACAAGTGTCAGGATGACACTTGTTGGGAAGGGGCTTGTGGAAACCGAAACTGGCCCAGGACTAGGCTGGTGGGGTGTAGTGAGAGGAGGGTGGCCCATAGTAGGAGGAACCCATGGAGCGGGGTATCAGCCTCAAGAGAGAGGTAGCCCAGGAAACAACTTCGAGGAGCTTTGGTCAGAGTAGGACACAATTGTGAAGGAAGAGGACGAGGAGGGCAGTGAAGCCACGATGGTCTTGGTGGAAATAGTGGAAGAGGGGAAGATGGGTCCGCATGGTGGATGCGAGGCGGACGTCATCAAGAGGTGCAGAACACTTGGGAGCAGAATGCCTCGTGGCCCCAAAGTTCTAGCAAGTAACCATAGGTGGATTTTGGGCGCAGCTAGAGTCCCGTCCCCCCTGTCCATGTTCCTTGCCCCGTCCACGACTCTGGCCACCACAGCCGCGACCACCACCCTGGATAGAGTGTGTTGTGGTGGTGGAAGTGGGGGACATGATTGTGGCAGAGGAGGACGTGGTCGCAGCACAAAAGGAGGATGTTATTACCGCAACCACAGCGGTGCGGTGGATTTGTTTGTTCCGTACGCTGCTGCACTAATCTGTGAGATCTACAACTGTGAACTTGTAGAGTGCATTGATCCCTATAGGTGAGTTGGATGGAACCAGCTCAGACGCAAGTTGTCCAAGCTTAGCTTAGAGAACATGAAGCTAGAGATCATAAAAGTCTGGAATAAAGCCAGTCACAATGGAGAAACAGGTAGAGAGCTGGCCAAGTGCTGCCTTGTCGAGATCATGAGGGAGACAGAGACTGTGTGCACAGTAGGCATCATTATATTCATCAGCTCTCATGCATAGTTTGTTGAACTTGATAATGAGAATGCTCTAGAAAGCATGGCCAGTGATGGTTTTGCAGTGAAGAATGAAAGCATCGGCACTGGTGGGGTCAACAAAAGTGTGCCGTGTAGTGTCAGCATTGTACTTTCTTACGTCATCAGTGAGATGATCAGGACTAGCAAGAATGATAACATGTACGTCGTGGGCAGATCCAGAGGGAGAAGGAAAAATGTGGTGTGATGGAGGGATCAGTAGGAAGTTCTCCCATAGGAGTTCACCTCACGTCCAAGAATTGAAGCACGCCTCCCAGGAGGAGAAAGAGACTTTAGATGTGAAATGAGGTGGACTGTCAAAGTCCTCGTTTTGCTGTAGCAGAGAGGGATGTAGCTGCAGAGTTGCTTGTAGTACCCCCTGTAGGAGTGGATTCAAAGTTGAATACAACACCCAGCACCCCCGACAGCCACAACCCCTCCAGCACACCCAGAACACAAGCATCCACAGCATCCACAACACCAGCAGTGAAGGAGGGCATGTAGCAAATGTGCTACTTGACTATGTCAGCTACAGTGCTGGGCATCTTAGTCTTGGCATCGACGTCACTCTGGAGCTCTTCTTGGAGCCGATGACGATTGCCAGAGCCTCATGTAATGTAGCTTGCAAGGCCTCAATAGTGTCTATGGACTCAGACATGATGGGAACTGAGTTTATAATGGAAGAAGAATGCAAAATGAGGGGTTGTAGAAGGGCATAAAGTGCTCACCACTCTAACAGAGGAGAGTGGAGGAATGACCGCCACTGCGCAGGAAGCAAGCACCGATGTCCAAGTTGCATCGGCCACCAGCAGGCACATATTTCTAGTCAATGTGGCAATAGGTATGGTAGAAGTTGTAGATGGAACCAATACGCCAGTGCTTACGTGATGTGTCTGTGGCCGGCCCTCTCCAGTAGGGGTGAGGACTGTTGGAGCGATACACATAAAAATGCAGCTAACTGTGCCAGAGGTGGCGTCAGCTGCTGTGGCAGCATTAGTAGCAATGACAAATGATGCAACACCCACCTGCACAGTTATGTTTGCAGCAGCCACTTCCAGAAGAGAGTGGGAAGGAGCCGCGTCAGAGTAGGAAACCCTCGGAGACCTGCTAGCTGGGGCTGTGGCTGAGAATGTAGTGGTAGCAACAGCTACAGCGTAAAGAGATTCTGCGGCGAGGCTGAGAATGTCACAATGCAAGGGAAGCATGGGAACACGTCCAGGTTGTTCACGTTCGCTTGTTGCACTAGCTGGAGATGTGTTCGAAGTTTTGTCTAGTGGAGGTTGTGGAGTGCGAGGCCGCATACCTGGAGGAGATACAGGTAGGCACTAAGCACTTTACAAAAGGGATTCAATCTCTTGGTCTCTTACCTCTTCAAGGAGGTGGATGTCCTTACGCCAATACTTAGCTCATAACATGCACACCAAGAGAGGCACGTCGGGGGCGTTATCACCGGGGTGGCAATGACAGTGTAATGATTTCCAAGATAAGGGTGCGGGGGCGGAAGAGGGTTGTTAGTGGCGGTTAGATGCCAATGCTAGTATTGCTGCTATGATCATGGGGATGGTGTCGAAAGTGCAATAGGTCCCGAGATTAGGGGACGAGGGCCAAAGAGGATTGTAAGCGGCGATCAGATGCCGCTGCTGATGCTGTCGTTGCGTTCACAAGGTTCATGGCCACAGTCCAGCAAATCCCAGGATTAGGGTATCGGGAGCCGTGAGTGGCAGTCTGATGGCACTGCTGCTGCTGCTTCTATGGTCACAAGATTCCACAATGCAGCGTGTCCCAAGATCAGGGTCTGAGGGTCGAAGGGAGCCATGTACAACTGTCAGAAGCCACTGTTGTTGCTGCTGCTACGGTCATGAGGGTGATGAGGCTGTAGTGGGCAGTGCGAATGCTGCTATGGCCGGAAGATGCAGTGGCGGCATTGTTGCGAGCACTGGAGTGATTTCCATGGGCTTGACACAATGACTGGTGCGGAAGATGAATTCGCCGAGATGGTTTTAACTAGCGTGCAACTACTATTGTTGCTGCTGTTAAGGTTGTTGCGAAGGTGAGAGGTTGCCTCGACAATGTGGCAGGGGCTCCAGAGGGATCTAGGACCTAGAAGCGAGAGAGTGTGGAAAGGTTAGTTCCTCCTTGCGCTGATACCATGACTACCCCTTTGAGCACGGGATGTGAGAGAAACGAGTGTGGGGAGATCTCCACATTACACACAACATGGAGCAAAGCTCATGGCACTTCGAAGTAATCAAGAGTTGGTGCAAGTGGGCCTAGGAGGGAGAATTAAGAACACTGGTGAGTGTGAATCTCGGACGTGTGTGATGCACACCAAGATCACCCTGCCACCCGGGGGTTGAGCCCGACCTCTCGGTAAATGCCGAGGGTGGCTACCCACCGAGGCATAGAACAGATATCGTCAGGTGGTCCCCTGAGAATCAACACCTGTTTGACAGAATGGGATTCTCTCAGAAACCCACAAAATATTTGAGATAGTTGTGGCATCACAAACCGTCAATGAGCTAGAGCTCTCCACGAGTAAAAAAAACTAGTAACAATCACTTAAAACAAACTTACCACAGGAGACAACTTGAGTGTTTGTTACTGCTGATAGATGGTACGAGTTTCACCATGGATGACTCTCATCTTGTGGGCCAGAGCTCAAGCACAGTCACAATGCTCTATCTCCTCTACATGTATGGAGCAAGACAAGAGGACATTACAAGTGTGATGGGCCACCCATTTGACCACAAACATAAACAATTTGGTCGTCAGTTGTCGATCAAGGAGCCCCTTGGTACAATGGGAACTCTAGAATTGCGCTCACCTTTTGTTTCTGTTATATATATATGTGTGTGTATATATATACATATATATTAATTTTCAGAAAAAAGGCATGCACGACTTGTCATGTTCCATCCACGGGCTCAGATAAACTCAAGCTTTTGAGTATTGTGTGGACATTTGCTGGACTTCGAGGTTGCGAGGGCCCGACAAGTTCTCTTTGTTGGTTTTTTGCACATCTCTCATTGTGCTCTGTTGTTTCCTCCCGGCTTGTGTACATCGGCGTGCAGATGACTGACGGTGAGACTCGACGCTGGTGGAGTGTCGTCCGGTGGAGCCGACGCACGCTGAGGTCGTCTCGCAGTTCGCTGGAGCCTCCTCTCTCCGGCGACGTGCTCAGCTCCATCGGCAGGCCTCCTCGGCGGTCGCGCTGCCGGCGGTCACTGTCACCGCAGTCGCTGTCTACATGCGTCCAGCGCGTACTGTCGTGCCTGCGTCATCATGCGCTGCCTAGGGTCCCAGTTGCATGTTGCATGGCCCTGTTTGGCAGCATAAACCATCGTGGGCACTGCCTGGGTTCAGGCTGCCATAACTCCTCGCTACTATTTTTCTGGCAGATTCTGACCGCACGGCTGCGTTCGCAGCGTCGGTACTATGGTATGGTCCAGTTTTCAGGCAAAACGGACGACGCCCGGGTTTTGGGCTCTTGGCCGTCTGGCAGGCCTCACCGAGAAAACCTGCCAGCCTGAAATTAGCTATTTTCTGATTGGCTGATGAACTGAGTAACAAGCTCTACAGAGCTGGGGGGGGCTAGAACTTGGAGGGGTCCCCCATTGCTGTTCATTCTTCAGTCCTAATCAGTTACTATCAGTTTTCAGCTGCTTTCTGGCGCTAACTCTGGCGCGCGCGTTTCTGAGTAACAAACCCAGAGCTTCCAGACTTAGACTCTAGAGCAGCAGACTGAGGGGGCAGCTGACTTAAGCAACTAGCGTGGAAGCCCGCACGCTGCATCAACAACGCTGCTGCCCCAACTTGCTGCATAGTTTCCTTTTTGGTATCAGAGCTAGAGCGTAGCAGCAGCAGCAGAAGACTGGCGAACAGGTGCCAGACAACGCCGGCGGACCTCCATACGCGCAAGTGCAGGGGAAATGCTGCCGGATTTTTTCCGACAGCATTGACCCTCCTGGTGGCGGCGTCAGATTTTTTCCCACGGCCACTGGGCCAGGGGAAATGCTGCCGAAATTTTTTCGGCAGCACTGACCCCCACGCGTGACGCGAGGAGGTGAGCGGCAGGCGGCGTTTGACGTCTGTGGGCGACGACGCACGCGGCAACGTCACCCAGGTGCAGTGACTGGCACCACCAGCAGGAGCAGGCCCAAGCAGTAGCTCGCAGCAGCCCGCAGCAGCAGCGTCTCGCAGCAGCAGCAGCAGCAGCCCACAGCAGCAGCAGCTCGCAGCAGCAGCAGCAGCAGTGCGCAGCAGCAGCAGCAGCGTGTAGCAGCAGCAGCAGCCCGCAGCAGCAGCCCGCTGCAGCAGCCCGCAGCAGCAGCAGGCAGCAGCCGCAGCACGCAGCAGCTGCAGCAACGTGCAGCAGCAGCAGCGGGCTGCAGCAGCTGCTACAGCGAGCTGCAGCAGCAGCAGCAGCGAGCAGCAGCTGGCAGTTGCCAGCCGTGGCTGCTGCTGCCCGCTGCTCGCAGCGAGTGAGCAGCGAGTAGCAGCCCGCTACTGCCAGCGAGCAGCAGCTCGCTGCTGCTAGGCGAGCAGCAGCCCGCTGCTCGCAGCAGACAGCGAGCTGTTGCCCGCTGTGATTAGGAAAAAAAAAGAGAACAAAAAAAATCCCCCACCCCCACAGCTCGCTGTAGCAGCCTGCAGCTACAGCGAGCAGCTGCTGCAGCACGCAGCAGCTGAAGCAGCACTTAGCAGCAGTAGCGAGCTGCAGCAGCTCGCTGCTGCAGCAGCAGCAGCAGCCACAGCAGCTGCTACAGCTTGCATAACCAGCAGCAGCAGCAGCAGCAGCAAGCAGCAGCAGCAGCAGCAACAGCAGCAGCAGCAGCAGTAATAGCAGCAACAGCTGCAGCAGCGGCTGCAACAGCATCAGCACCAACAGCAGCAGCGGCGGCCCCAAAATTCGCCGCTGCTGACGTTAGCACCCTTCTGCTGACGTCACTGCTGACATCACTGCTGACGTCATCAACAAAAAAAACAAGAGTGAACAAAGGGGGGAAGAAAGGGAAGGGGGAAGGCAACCCAAGGGGTGGATAGAAATCCCACCACCCCTGCTGACATCAGCCAAAAAAAAACAACAAAAAAAAGGGGCACCACACCATGGAAGGTAGCCCTATTGAGGTGGGGTCCTCCTCTGTTGGGGGGACCCCTACCCCTCCTTTCTTGTAGCGCCTGCAGCAGCAGCAGCAGCAGCAGCAACAGCAGCAGCAACAGCAGCAGCAGCAGCAGCAGCAACAGCCCACTGGTGTCGTCAGCGGCACTCCTGACCCCCTCGCTGCTCTTCAACAACAGCTCGCCGCCTTGATGCAGCAGCTTGCAGCGCTACAGCCGGTAGCCGCCCAGACTGCCACCAGTGTGCTACCATCATTCGTCCCTCCAGGGCACGCCAGCCCAGCTGTGTCTGCTGACACGTACTATCTGGCACAGCAGCAGACTCAGCACCAGCGGCATACAGTTACTTCCGTCCTTGGCCCCACTCTGGGTGCCGGCCGCGGGCAGAAGGACTTTGAGACGCCGCCGCCCTCGCTTCAGGCCGGCGAGCAGTTCCGGAGCTGGGAGCTCAGCTTCCGGATCTGGGCGCAGGGTGAGGGCCTGTGGGCATACTACACCCTCCCTTACGACTCCACCCAGGCCGACCAGCTGTATGACGCTGGTCGCGCCGTCCGTGCCCTTGTCCCAGTCGCCCCTCCTGCTTCCCGCCTGACCCTCGAGCCTTTCCTCGGCGACTTTACCGCCGGCGCCATACCAGACCCTACAGCCGCATGGCACGTCCTCACCAGGCCCCATCATCTATCTAGCGACGCTGAGATCAGTCGTCTGCTCCGAGAGTTCAAATCCCTGCACATGGGGGAGACCGAGACGGTCACTGCCTACTGGCAGCGGGCGGAGGACATCCTACGTCGTCTCGGCACATCTGCTCCACCCCCTTTATCCGCGGTCCTCACCATCAAGCGCGGCGCCACTAGCGCGTACGCGGACGTCTTCGTGCACTACCCCCAGGACGTCCTGTCCACCATGGCAGCCCAGGGCACCCTCATGCCCTGGGCATACGAGCTCTTCCTCCGCATTGAGAAAGCTCGCCAGGAGTCCCAGCTCCATCGCACGGAGGCCCTCGCCTCCGTGGCCATCGCCTCTCCCCGCCGCAGCCACCTTCGCCAGCTCCTCCGCCAGCTCCTTCGCCAGCTCTTCGTCGACGGGGAAGAAGAAGCGTCGGAGCAAGAAGGGCAAGGGTCAGCAGCAGCAGCAGCAGCAGCCGTCGACAGGGTCCAGCAGTGGTGGCTCGGTTTGCCACAACTATGGCCAGCCTGGGCACGGATGGTACATGTGCCCTGTACCGACCGACGAGGCGCGCGTCATCGCCACCATGCGTCGCCAGCGGGAGCGCCGTCTCGCCTCCGCCGCCGTCGCTGTCGCCGGCTCCGACGCCTCGGCCTCGTCCAGCAGCTCCACCACTCCGGTCGCCTCGCCAGTTCCGCAGACACCGGCGCCGCCGCCGCACCATCCGCAGCCGTCGGCGCCTCCGCTCCCTACGCCGGCTCAGTCCTCCTACTATCCGGGCTCTGGCGCCGTCACTCCGCACTCCGTCTACATTTCCGGGCCCACCTCCCGTGAGCATCAGCTGGAGCAGTTCATCGTGCTCCAGCTCGGCCTGTCGTGCCCTCCTCCCCAGGGAAGTGCGAGTTGCGTCACTTCCTACCCTCCTGCCCAGCCCTGCATGACTGAGACTGAGTTGCGGTGGTGTCCCATTTCCTCTCCTGCCCGGTCGTCGCCCGTGGCCTCCTCCACCCCTCTCCTTGACGACATTGCTTGGCTTGACGATTGGCAGTCCCGCTTCGCGCCTCCGTCCACTACGTCCACGTCCCTTGCCTGCTGCCACGTGACCGTTAGCGATCTGGCGACCCCGGTCCAGGACCCTGCTGAGACCTGGATCATCGACTCCGGGGCCACGCATCACATGACGGCCTCTCGTGAGGCCTTCCGTATGCTCGGTCCTGTAGGCGATGTCTCCGGTGTCCGGACGGGCTCCGGACAGGTGTTGCCTGTCCGTGGTGTTGGCGTCGTTCGTTTCCGTGGTCCTGCTGGTGATGTCTTTCTGACCGATGTCCTCTTCGTCCCTGGTCTCGAGCTCAGCCTCCTGTCCGTGACTGCCCTTGACCGCATGAGCATGGATGTTGTGCACTCGCGTGGTGTTGGCACTGTGTCGTTGCGTCCGTCTGGTCTTGTCGTCCTGCACGCCACCGCCCGTGGCAACCTGTGGCATGTTCCTCGCCTCTCCTCTTCTCCTCCCGTCTCCTCCCCGTCGGCCACCACAGGCCATGTGTTTGTCACCAATACTCTTTCTCCTCAGCACACCCGCCTCTTGCACCGTCGCCTTTGCCACGTCCACTCTACCGCCGTAGAGAGCATGCTTCGCACCCAGCCAGCCAAGGGCCTTGACCCGGAGACTTTCCCTCTTCCGTGCCCCACTGAGTGCATTGATTGCGCTCAGGGGAAGATGCACCGGTCCACATATCCCTTGTCTTCCTCCCGTACCTCCGCCCCTCTTGACCTTGTCCACTCGGACGTCATGGGTCCTCTCCCCACCGAGTCCGTCGGAGAGCATGGCTGCTATGTCCTCACCCTTACGGATGACTATTCTCGCTACCGTTGGGTCTTCTGCCTCCGGCAGAAGAGCGATGTTGCCCGAGCCATTCAGGACTGGGTCGTCCTCGCGGAGCGCAAGTGTGGCCGCTCCCTCCACCGCTTTCGCTCCGATCGCGGCGAAGAGTACATGGGTGAGGCCACGACCTTTCTCGCCTCCCGTGGGATCCACCATGAGACGTCTGCGCCCTACACACCCGTCCAGAACGGCGTGTCCGAGCGGTGGAACCGCACCATGGCCGATGCCGTCCGCACCATGCGGGTCGAGTCAGGTCTCTCCGATGGCTTCTATTTTGAAGCCATGGCCTACATGACCTGGGTTTGGAACCGGGTTCCCCACGGTCCCCTTCCCCGCTAGTCCACACCATACCAGCACTGGTGCGGTCGATGCGCTGACCTCCGCCCGGCTCGCGTCTGGGGCTGCGTTGCCATTGTGTGGCTGCCCGCCCCCCAGCAGGGCGGCAAGCTTGCCCCCCGCGGACGCCCTTGCACCTTCCTCGGTGTGTCTCGTCAGTCCAAGGCCTGGCGCATCTGGGACCCATCTCGACACTGCATCGTCGAGTCCCGCGATGCCCTGTTCTTCGAGGATCTATTCCCTTGCGACCTCATACGCTGGCTCGTCTGTGTCCCTCCCGTCGCGTGGGGGAGTGGTGAGTCCGTCCTCCGTCCTGTTGCTTCCGGGTGACACATCACTCCGTCCCTCTGAGCCGGTAGCGCCTGTCGCGTCCTCTGGCCCTCCCGGGCCAACAGCCCCAGTCGCGTCCGCTGGCCCCTTTGAGCCAGCAGCGCCTGTCGTGTCCGCTGGCCCCTCCGGGCCGGCAACCCCAGTCACGTCCGCTGGCCCCTCTGGGCCAACAATCCCAGTCGCGTCCGCTGGCCCCTCTGAGCCAGCAGCGCGTGTCGTGTCCGCTGGCCCCTCCGGGCCAGCAACCCCAGTCACATCCACTGGCCCCTCCGGGCCAGCAATCCCAGCCGCGTCCGCTGGCCCCTCTGAGCCAGCAGCGCCTGTCGTGTCCGCTGACCCCTCCGGGCCAGCAGCCCCAGTCGCACCCGCTGATCCTCTCACATCCGCCGGCACCTCCGGGCCAGTAGCGCCTGTCGCATGTGCTGGCTCCTCCGGGCCGACACCCCCAGTCGCGTCCGCTGGCTCCTGCGAGCCAGTAGCCCCGTCCGCCTCCGTTGGCCCGTCGGACCCAGTACCATCTTCTGCCCGACCGCGCTACACACGTGGCCCAGGCGGCAGCCTCCGACCTCGGCCGACAGTGAGCGCGCAGACCGCCGCACCGCGTCCCGTGGCGCCTCGACTCCCTGTAGCCCCACGTGTCTCCTCCACTCCCACAATCGTGAGTGGGGACCCTGGCACGAAGGCTCTCGGCCTGACCACCTCGGCCATCATTGTAGACCTTCACCCTAGCTCCGCACTAGGCTACGCCATGCTTCATCACGAGCATCGGCATGCTGTCGTGGCTACACTCTCCTGGATCCCACCTGGAGCTCGTGAGGCACACGCCCTCTCAGTCCGGTCCACAGCACGCCCAGAGGACCCAGCCATCCTGCGCGAGGCTCGAGCCTCTCCTGAGGCCACACATTGGGATGCTTCCTGCGCCGAGGAGCTCGCTGCCATCCGCCAGCACCACGTGTATGACCTCGTCGACCTCCCTCCAGGTCGGAAGGCCATTGGTGCCAAGTGGGTCTTTCGGCGCAAGTGGAAGCCTGACGGGTCCTTGGACAAGTACAAGGTCCGCCTCACTGCAAAGGGGTTTGCTCAGGTCCCTGGGGTCGATTACGACCAGATCTTCGCCCCAGT
>SZWC01013449.1:45978-61007 GCA_023375785.1 Penium margaritaceum | reverse complement strand
TGTACGACTAGGCTGAAGAGCGCCCGGCTGGTGGTGAAACGGCCAACCGGGGCAAAGACCTGGTCGTAGTCAACTCAAGCAACCTAGGAGAGCCCTTGGCGGTGAGCCAGACCTTGTACTTGTCCAGGGGGCCATCTGGCTTCCACTTTCGGCGAAACACCCACTTTGCCCCTATGGCCTTGAGCCCAGGAGGAAGCTCCACGAACTGGTACACTACGTGCTCGTTGATAGCGACGAGCTCCTCCTGACAGGCAGCCTTCCATTGGTCTGTGTCGGGAGCAACACGGGCCTTTCCTAGGCACTATGGGTCGAGTGCCAGTGGGGACAGCAGTGCCATCAGCACACGGGCAACGCAAAGTCCTATAGGAGCCCGAGCCCAAGTGATGAGACCGTTAGACGATTCTCCTAGGAGATGAGAGCGTAGCCTATGGCCGAGCCTGGCTGAGTATCCTGGGCAACAAGGCCAAGAACCATGAGGCCAAGGACCTTGATGCCAGGTTCACTGCTCACGACAGTGTGAGGGGAGGAAGGTGTGTCGACGGGTGTATTGGAGGCTGGACGGGGGGCCCTTGTGCGAGGACCCGGGAGCGGCGCCGGCTTACGAGGCCGTAGAATGCCATCCGAAGCGTGGGTGTAGACCTGGTGCGCCGGGGTTCAAGTGTCGGCAGGGGGAGCCCGGCGAGGACGAGGTGGTAAGGTGGGGTTAGGCATCGGGTCCGATGTTGGGGAATCGCTAGACACGGGCGGATCCATGAGGGTGGGTGCATCGGAGGCCGGAAGGGGATCAGCCAAGGAGTCAGGCTAGATTGAGGACTCAGCAGAGGACTCCGACTCCGACGGGTGCGCGGCATCGCCAGCAGGGGACCTGGCCGGTGAGGTGGACGGCAAGGGAGGAGCATCCGGGCCATCCCCTGCCGCTGGTGTGGATGCAGGCGAGACGGCCTGTGCCTCTGGAGCCGGAGTGGCGGCATGACAAGTAGCAAGTACAGGAATGCCATCCTCCAGGAGCACAGGAATGCCATCATCCAGCGCGCGCTCAACCTCAAAGCTGTTCTAGAACAACAACTCTCCAAAATCTGCCGTCGCACAAACCCTCCTTCCACCATCTCTCACGTCTACGACATCTCCAAGTTCTACGACGGGTGGAAGCAGAAAACTGTGGAGGAGACCAATGACAAGGTCATGGACATGGTGGCACGCCATGAGCTCACATGCGTCTCAACAGCGCACAAGGCCGAAGCCGCCCAAGACAAAAGAGAGGCGGCAGCAACAGCAGCCAAAGCCATGGACTGGGAGCTCACAACGGCAGAGCTTATCAAGATTGAAGTCAAGAAAGCTCTTGCTAAGGCCTTGACCAGCCTCTCCAACACAAAGAAGGAGAACTCCAAGCCGGACAACAAGAAAGGCACAAACAGGCAGGGCGGAAAACAAAGCAGCAAGCCAAGTGGTAATCACAAACCACAAGGCAGACAACCAGCCGGACAAGCCGCCCGCCCAAAAACTACCAAGCCCCCAACTGCCACTACTCCACCTAAGCCCGCCGCAACAAACAACAGGAGGTCTCCCAAGAATGTGAAGCAGACAGGACAAGGCCGTGACAACGTCAAGAACGTCAACAGCGTCAACAACGTCAAGAAGAAGAACTTCAAGAAGAGAAGCTCAAAAAACAAATGAGGCTGCGCACGCGGCTCAAAATCCTTGATCTCTCTTTGCATGACCTTGCCCTGTTTTTTTTATGGCCAGAAAACCCCCTCTCAGCTTGAAAACAGAATGGTGAACAATGGAGTGTACAACCTCAGCAAGAGGTGCCTCTCCAATGATGCAACCAAACTACTCAGCTTAGGCCTCAACTTCATAATGAGGCCGCCTGCTTGCTCGTTCTCTCACGTTGAACATAGCCTAGATGAGCTTTGCGGAAACACCAGGCTGACATGGCTGTTTAAAAATAAGAAGGATTCTACTGTGCCCAAGTTTTGGATTCCCAATCCGAATTGGATGCCTCCCAAGGCACCATGGGATATTGAAGTAGCCTGCAACCAGCTCAAGTCTGAACTAGCAAACTGCTTCTACCGTTCTCCCACTCTGCCTAGGCGCACACTTCCCAAACAACTGCGGGCTGCTCTTCAACAGCTCAGAAATGACAATTCCATCGTCATTTGAGCTGCCGACAAAAACCTAGGCCTCGTTGTTCTCAACCGAGACGACTACATCTCTGAATGTATGTCCCATCTTTCTGATCCCTCTACTTACATCTTGTCTGAGTGCAACATTGAAGAAATTAAGGCGCAGCTACTCTCAATTAAAGAGAGCAGCGCCAATTCTGGACTTCTCCCCAGTTCCCTCTGGGCATGTTTTCTTCAAGAACCAACTAGAGGCATATCTTCTACTGTCTCATGGAAATACACAAAAATCCACGCGTCGGACGTCCCATCGCTGCTTGCTATGGTTGGATCACAACAAATGTCTCCAAATGGCTAGACTTTGAGCTCCAAGCCCTTGTACAACAGAACTCAACCTTTCTCAAAGACAGCACCTCCTTGCTGTTGGAGATTGAGGCGCTTCGCCTTCCATCTGACGTCATTCTTGCCACTTACGACGTAGTTGCACTCTACCCCAGCATTCCAATCTTAACTGCGCTCACCTTCATCCAAGAACTTCTCCATCAAGCTCATCATCCCAAGACTCCCGTCATCATCCAACTCCTCTTGGGTGATGCACAACTCGTTTGTGGAGTTCTTAGAGGACATTTATAAACAGGTCAAGGGCACAACCATGGGCACACCAACAGCCCCGGCATTTGCCATCCTCTTTATGAGCATGATTGACCTAGAAGTCACTAGGAGATGCCAGTCAACAACCATTTCTCCATCGGCGATACATCAACAATGGAGTTATCATTTGGACCGGCTCACACACAGATCTCCTTCACTTCCTCTCAAAATTCAGCAGAATCGACGAGAACATAAAGATCAAGTGGGACATCTCCACCACCAGCATTGACTTCCTCGACATCACGCTCAGCAAAGGTGAGAGGTTTGAGGCCTCCAATATTCTGGATGTGAAAACATACCAGAAACCAATGACGAGGTACCTCTACCTCCCTTTTCACAATTACCATACCAGGAGTTGTCTGCGTGGTTTCATCTTCTCTGAGTTACGATGCTACCTCATTCAGACGTCCTCCGCCGGGGATTTCTTAGACACCAAAAAGAAATTCTTCGCTCGGCTTCGAGCACGCGGTTACCCTGAGAAATTTCTGCTGCCTATCTTCTCACAGGTTCTACATCCTCAATGCCAACAGCAAATCAATCGGATGCTTCATCCAAACTCTCAGGACCGGCCAACATCAAGGACACGTCCCCTTGTGCCAAAAACCTTTCTAAATTCACAAACTCAAAGGTTATGCCTAGGGTCACATTTACAGCGTTTTTCATGTGAACTTAGGCAATTTAGTCCCACAGTGCTCACAAGCCAGCCTATCTTGGCGTGGAGAATTCCAAGAAAATTGTGCACATACCTATGGACCTCTAGGTTACGAAGGTAACCACTTGGTCCTCCTTGGTTGCGTAATCCCCAAAACCCTGTGAAAAATGAGTGATGCGAGTGGTTGCGAGTACAGTACTTCAGCATTAGGAGTCTGTTTGTAGTGTTATCCGGCACTGATGAAGGCCCGCAAGGCCGAAACCGGTATGCCAATAATGATATTCTCTCAGATCCTCCTTTCTCGCCGTTCATTTTCTGTCTGACATTGTCTCCTTGCTGCTCTGAGATGACTACCCCATCATCGACAGGACATTACGGGACTCAACAACGTGATGCTGGACCGATTTCCTGAAGCGCCAATCCTTGGAATGATGCGAGACACCGACGAAGGTGTTGAGATGGCCGCGAGGGGCAAACTTGATTTCTCGCTGGTCCTCATCGAGCCAGACGCTGGCTATGCAACCCCAAACATGAGTAGGTCGAAGATCGACCCCCTGAACGTACCACAATGAGTACAAGGTGGTCTGGCGGGGAAAGGGAACCATGGGGAACGCGGTTCCACACCTAGGTCATGTAGGACATGGCCTCAAAGAAGAAGTCTTCGGACAAACCAGACTCGACATGCATGGTGCAGACAGCATCAGCCATGGTGCGGTTCCAGCGCTCGGAGACACCATTCTGCTGCCATGTCTGAGGGACACATGTCTCATGACAGACCCCATGACTGGAGAGATAGGCGATAGTGTCCCCCATGTACTCCTCGCTACAATCAAACAAAAAACATTGGAGGGTGTGGCTGCACTCGCGCTCAGGCACGAAGTGCCAGGCACGGATGGCGGAGGCCACGTCGCTCTTTCGACAGAGGCAAATGACCCAACGGTAGCGTGAGTATTCATCCATGAGGGTTAGCACATACTGGCCGTCCTCGACAACAGACCTGACTTGAGAGGACCCATGAGGTTCGAGTGGACGAACTCCAGCGGGTGCGTGGCCCAAGAAGAGGACATAAGGTAAGAGGCTTGGTGCATCTTGCCCTGGGCGCATTCGATGTACTTGGTGCAGGAAGGCCACTGGAAGGTGGAGGGATCAAGTCCGAGCGCGCGTTGAGTGTGGAGTATGCTATCAATAGCATCAGATTGTACGTGGCAAAGACGGCGGTGGACGAGATACACGTACTGGGGGGAAAGAACACTGGTGAGAAACACATGTGTAGTGGTAGACGAGGGAGGAGACATGGATGAAGGAAGTCGAGTGACGTGCCAAAGGTTATCACCGCAGACAGAACGGAACATGACCTGACCGGATGGGGGAATGGAGACAGTGCCAATGCCACAGGAGTGACGGACGTCCATGATCATGAGGTCGAGAGCCGTGACAGACACAATGTTGAGTTTCAAACCAGGCACATATAGCACATCGGTCATGAAGACGTCACTGGACGGACCAAGAAAAGGAACGACGCCAATACCATGGACCAACAACATCTGCACGGACCCCGTCCGGACACTGTGAACATTTTTAACGGGACCAAGCATGCCTGGCCATAGGCCGTCATGTGATGGGTGGCATCGGAGTCAGTTATCCAAGTGCCATTGCGGTCGCGGACCGTGGCTGTGACATTACACTGAGCAACAAAACAGGACGCAGGAAGGGAGAGGGAGGTGGCAAGCAGGGCAGACGGGACAGATGCAAAGCGACCATGCCAGTCATCCAACCATGCAACATCATCCAAAGCCAGCTCCGAAGTGCAACAGGTGGCTTCCCCTACATCCCCTTGGAGGTCGGTCCGTGTCTAGCAGTGGGAGACCTCTTGGCTAGCAGTCACACAACTCGCACTTCCCTAGGGAGCAGATGTGATGCCGAGCTGCGTGGTAATTAAACTATGCAGCTGGCAGATTGGAGCATCGGAGTCCACGGGCGCCACGGACTGTGGGGTCACAGCTACAAATGGGGGATACGAGCTCCACTGGGATGGAGGCTGTGGGTAGTACACCGGCTGGATGGAGCATACTACTACTGTTGTGGCGGTGGTGCATATGGCCATGGCAGAGGCTGGACATACTGCTACTGGTGCAACTGATGGACAAGGGATGGCGGAAGCTGCGTTTGAGGCTGAGGAGTTGGCTGTGGGGTGGGGTAGGTGGTGGCCATAGTGTCTCTCGGGGAGAATGGAGCAGCGGTGGCAGCGAAGGTGCCAAGACGGCGCTCATGCTGATGGCGCATGGCCGTAATAATGCAAGACTGGTCAATAGTGATCGGACACGTATACAACCCGTGCCCCATCTGGCCGCAGTTATAGCAGGTTAGTGTAGCGCCACCGGAAGAAAACTGCTGTCCATTTCCCTTGCCCTTCTTGTCCTTCTTTCCCTTGCCCTTGGCGTTGCCGAAGAAGGAAGTGCCGGGGGAAGGGGTGGAGGAGCCACCGAAGGTGGAAGCTACGATCGCGGAAGAGCCATTGCGCTCAAGCTGTATATCCCTATGTGCTTCTTTCATGCTGAGGAAGAGGTCGTACGCCCAAGTCATCAAAGTGCCCTGAGCCACCAACGCCTCGAGGATGGATAGGTTGTAGGGAACAAAAATGTTCGCAAAATCAGGAGTGGCACCATTCTTCATGGTGAGGAGAGCAGCAAGCGGGGGAGGCGCGTCGCAAGATGTCCTTTGCACAATGCAAGTTGGTGGTAAAGGACTCGGATGCCCTCATGTGAAGAGAGGTTAATTCCTTCATGAGGCAGGTGGAAGCTGCCTTGCCAGAGGCGCGATACGGCCGTGTCAGGGTGTTCCAAGCCCGCCGGGGGTCAGCGCTGGTGACGTCAGCGGTGTCATACAGGAACGGGTCCAGGGCAATGCTGTTAGCATCAAGAGTGGTTAGGATGAGTGCGCGAACAGCATGGCTTGCTTCAAGCGGCTGCTCCGGGATGGTGTCATCATGCCGAAGAGTTCAATACGGCCACAAGCCCTGCCCCTGTACCCAGATTCGGTAGAGAAGTTCCCAAGACGGGAACTGCTCATCTCTGATGAGGGCAGGAGGAGGGAACTCAAAGTCCTTGTGCTGAGAGGAGCCGGCCGCTCCATAGCCTAGGACACTAGTAACCGTCTGTTGCTCTTCTTGTACTTGTTGCTACGCTGCACTATGCGCTATCGCAGTTAGAACACGACAAAGGTGTCCTGGGAGGACTATCTGGCTAGTGCTGGTTGCAGCGAGCATCTGGCACAACTGATCGACCTGGCGCTACAAATCCGCTATGTGGTCTGCAGTGGGTGGGTCTGCAGAGCTATCTTTCATGTCGGCAACATTGTCCTGACTGGGCATTGTCGCTGCTATTAAGGCTATTGACATCTCTGCTACCGCTGCAGCTACTATTACTGCTACTGCTGCTACTGCTATTGTTGCTGTCGCTGCTGCTGCTACCGCTACTACTTCTGTTGCTGCCGCTGCTGCTGTTGCTGCTGCCGCTACTGTTGCCGCTGCCGCTGCTACTGCTGCTGCTGCTGCTGTTGTTGCCAATGCTGCTAGTGTTGTTGTGGCTGATGTTGCTGCTGCTGCTCCTACTGCCGTTGCTAGTGCTGCCGCAGCTACTACTGTCGCCCCACGCCGGGTTGGTACGCAGTCTCCTCTCAGTTAAGAGCTAGAAGATGAAAGTGATCCGATCGAAAATCTGACTGCTTCTCTCGCTGATTTGGGATGGTGGGAAAAGTTGACCTCGAGTCCAGAAACTTGATCTCAAGGTTGTCCAAACAGAGCAAAATTTGGACCACAAGTGCCCCTGACTGTGCTGAATGCAGTGTTGGAATTCATAGCTTGAAAAGGTGAAAAAAGTACCAAAACGACCTAATTTCATGCTCATCTCGAAATGCTAAAAGAATCTGGATCTGTGACGCGGGACGATTGATGCTGGAGGCTACAGACCACCAAACGAGCCGAGCATGGTGGCTATGGAAAGCTTGTAAATTAAGCTTTCAAACGAGCCTATGCGCGCAATGTTTAACGTCTATTTTACTCCGGTGCAGTTGGGCGTAGGGGACGTAGGTGGCTGACGCGATTTGGGTCTACGTCTCTTCCTCGTCCGTGCGGCCTCCAAGAAGGTGCGAGGACGGGGCAGTAGCTACAATCGGTGCTCCTGCCTCCTTCCTCTCCCTCTTAGATGTTCGCTACTGCCGCTATTGCTGCTCCTTGCTATTGCAGTTGTGTCTGACACTGCTGCTGTTGCCACGTGTCTACTGCTGCTGGTGTTGCTACTGTTATGGGCCACTCACACCTCTGGTTGACATTGCCACCTGCGTCGTCGCCAGTAGGTTACATGACGTCGCTACGCTGGCTACTCACCTCCCTGCGTCAAACGTGGGGATCAGAGCTGCCTGCAAAAATCCGGCAGCGTTTCTCTTGGTCAAGTGGCCTTGGCAAAAAATCTGATGTTGCCACCAGGCAGGTCACTGCTGCTGGAAAAATCCGGTAGCATTTACCTGTGCTAGCGTGTATGGGAGGTCCACAAATGCAGTCATGAACATGTACACCACCACTGCTGCTGCTGCGTTTGTTGCGCTACAAATCTGATACCAAGAAGGAACTAGCTAATACACAAGTTGGAGTAGTGGCATTGTTGATGCAGCGTGCGGGAACCCACGCTCGTTGCTTAGTCTGCCCCCTTAGTCTGGTGCACTGGGGTCTATGTCTGAGAGCTCTGGTTTGTTACTCAAAAGTACGCGCGCCAGAGTTAGCGCCAGAAAACTGTTGAATGTTTTTGCCCCTTGTTCAGTGTTGTAGGACGGATCAGGAATGCTCTGCCCCTTGTGGAGGTATGACCCCTAGATCCGTTGTAGTGTGACTCAACTATGCTTTGTCTCTTGTGAGATATGACCTGTGAGTACACCAGGTGGGTGAGTGGTTACCTTGGCAATTTTGTTGATTTAGCCAAGTGCGAGGTCATGAGTTCGATCCTGGCCCCATGCATATCTTGTTTGCTGTGGAAGCTTCCAAGAAAGAAATTCCGTAGCTTCTTGGACGCTACATGGTTGGTCTGTCACCTTGACACTAGGATGCTTATGTGTCACGCCCACAGTGCAAGTCTATTGGTGACGTGGCTGGTTCAGGCCACTTCCCACGAATGTGCTTTTGAGATCTAGGAGTGGACAGACAGCTATAAAAGGACTTGTCTTGCATGCTGATCAATCAACCCTTGCTTGATTCTCTCTTGTGTATTGACGACTTGAGCTCTTCCTGAGATGTGATGCTAAGGCGTTAGTACTCTTGAAGGTGAAGTATATGCCTGATTAAGTTTGGGGTGCATGACACATGTCAACAACGGAAGAAGGCCTAAAAACCTTTGTGAGCTTTTCGGTTTTGCGGCTTCTCTGCCAGAGGTGGTTAGCTCAGTAGCTAAGAAAGGGTTATGGGCCCACTCCTCTGGTTAGGGAAGTTTCACGCACGCAACCGCTAAGGTCACAAGCAGTGAGAGCGCCTTTGCTCTCACCCAACTTCTCTGTTTGCAGGGCAACATCAGTAGGAGGGGAATGCAACACATCTGCACCTTTCTACCTTGGGAGCTGACATCAGCCTACATCAGCCTACATCAGCCTACATCTGCTTGCAACGGCCAACGTGAACAGGGGAAGCAGTTTCCTCTTCTCACCAACAGCCTATAGCGGCCTCAAACACAGGATCATCGGCATCAACAACAGGTGCTGCAGCTGTAGCAGTTGTAGTAGTAGGGATGGTAGGGACAGGGGAACCAGGGAATCATTCGCCCATCCTCAAGTTTGATGGAGAGGGGTTTGCACTCTGGAAGTGGCAGTTTGAGATCATCATGGATGACAGAGATCTGCTAGCATATTTTGATGGAACTGTCCTAACACCAAAGGAGGAGGGTGCTGACCTTGTGGCATGGGTCAAGCTCAACAAGAAGGCTCTCGCCATTCTTGTATCCTCCATACAACCCTCATTCCTTTCACACATCAACGGTTGTACAGTGGCAGCCACGGCATACGCCAAACTTGGCAAGGTGTTTCAGTCCACCTCACTTGCCAACCATCTCTTCATTCTACAAAACCTCATCAGCATGAGGCTTGGTGAAGGGGAGGATGTCTCCGCCTTTATGCAGAAGTTTGAGACACTCTTGCAACAAGCCACCGACATGGGGTGGGACCTGAAATCCGACATGCAGGCCATGATTTTTCTGATGATGCTGCCGGAAAGTTGGGGCCCCATGATAACGGTGATTGGAGGGTGGACAGAAGATCTAGTTTCCTACACCACCGTCTCTGAATATGTGAGGAATGAAGCCATGCGTCGTAGCAGTAGTGAAGCAAACATGGCTACCTTTGTCTCACGGAGCAGCGGCACCTTCCGTAATACCTCCTCCTCTGGGTACAAGGGAAACAATAGTACTAGCAACAGTGGAAGGGGTACAAAGCGCCAAGGAAACTGCGTCAAGGCTGGACACTCGGCTCGAGAGTGCCGTACACCCAAGAGAGAGGGAGGAGACGGGGATGAATGGCGAGGGGGAAATGGTGGGAAGGATCCCACAAGCTTGATGGCTGAGTGTGCCTCCAACAAAGGGAGGCCGATACTCAGGCCAGTAGCCTATGGCCTTGACTCGGGTACAAACGAGCACACGACTTACGAGAAGAGAGACCTCATCTCTCTTGCTCCATGTAACAAGAACTTCAGAGTCGCCAACGGCAAGGTTGAGGCAGCTGAGGGGATTGGTGACAAGCTGGTCACAGTGGGTGTCAACGGTGGATATTCTGACCTCAAGCTAGAGGGGGTGGTCTACCTGCCCTCCTTCACAGCCAACCTGCTCTCCGTCTCTAAGATAACTGACCATGGCATGACAGTGGTCTTTACAGAGAAGGCAACGGTGATAGTTCCTACCAAGGATATCAACATCTCCTACTTTGCCAAGAAGGTCGTCGCACTGGTTCCTCGCGTTGATGGACTCTACGACTTGCACACCAAAACAACAACTTCAACGGCTGAATCTTTGGTCGAGAGTGATGATGAGGAGAGCAGAGATGCAGACTAAGATGAGGAAGGACATGTTGGAGCAGCGGAAGCAGTAGCAGTAGATGATTTGGCAACAAAATCGTAAGCAAATGCAGCCACTGGGGTTGTTCATTCTAGCCTGTGCACATCCTCCGAGAACCTGTGGCACAGGCGCTTTGGGCACGTGGCTCATCGCACATTGAAGCTCATGGGAAAGCAGGAGCTAGTGCGTGGGATGGAGCTAGGTGATGAGGTGGAGGGAGCGGAGATCATGTGTGAGCCATGCCTTCAAGGCAAGGCGAAAAGGAAACCCTTCAAGCGCAGTGGCATGTGTGCTCTTGCACCTCTTGATCTCGTCCACTCTGACGTATGTGGTCCCTTTTGCATATCGTCAAATGGAGGCAGCAGATGTTTCCTCACATGCATCGACAACAACAGCCGCAAAGTCTAGATATACTTTCTTAAAAAGAAAAGTGAGGTGAAGGAGAATCTGCACGCCTTTGTCGCTATGGTTGAGCGACAGAGTGGAAAGAAGGTGAAGGCATTTAGGACGGACAACAGGAGAGAGTACGAAGCTTGCAGGGAGTGGCTCAAGACACAGGGCATTGAACACCAGAAAAATATGCCCTACTCACCTCAAAGCAATGGCATAGCAGAGAGGATGAACCAAACGCTCCTAGGCATGACAAGGTGCTTTTTTTTTACGCCAAGCTTCCTCCTAGGTTCTAGGCTGAAGCAACACGTACAGCTACCTACCTTGTGAACCTCACACCTGCAGCAGCTCTACGAAGGAGAGGCAAGAAGAAGCAGACACAACAGATGAAGACGCCTCAAGAAGCATGGTCAGGCAGGAAGCCGGACGCCTCCCATCTCAAGGTGTTTGGTTGCAACGGGTTTGCCAAGGTCCAAGCCGGTGAGGGCCCTGGAAAGCTCGATGCAAGAGCACAAAAGTGCATTTCGGCTATGACACTGCCCACAAAGCTTATCAACTGTGGGACCAAGGAGCCAAGAAGGTCATCCGAAGCAAAGACGTGGATTTCCACAAAACGTCACTGAGTAAGGGAGAGCATCTCGAACTCGAGAACGCTCCAAAACAGGGAGAGTGGCTCACTCTCCTTGAAGAGGGAAACGAAGCACCAGCACAATGGCATGAGATAGGTGCTGCAACAGGGAGAGGAGCTCATGAAGATGAATCGGAGGAATCAGACTCTGATTCCGACGTATCCGATCGTCTGGGACATGAGGAGGATGCCTCTCCCATCATCAACGACGAACTAGACCTCCAGCCTCCACATCAACAGCACCAGCCAGCATGTTCAAGGAGTAGTTCACGCCTCAAAGTACCTCGGAAGCATTACAACGCAGATAGGGATGAATGGACAGGCTTCAATTATTCATTCTTGGTTCAAGAGGAGCCAACGTCTGTCGCAGAGGCACTCACTCGGCCTGACAAAGCAGAGTGGGACGAAGCAATTCGCAGTGAACTCAGCTCCATTGAAGAGAATGGGACATGGGTGCTGGTGGACAGACCTGCCGGGGCTCACATTGTGGGTTCCAAGTAGGTACTGAAAGTAAAAAGGAAACAGGATGGCAAGATAGACAAATACAAGGCACGGGTGGTAGCAAAGGGGTTCTCCCAACGGCCTGGCACGGAGTACGATGAGACCTTTGCTCCAGTTGTGACGTTTGCCTCCATCCGTTCAATTCTTGTCATTGCTACTGCCGAGAACATGGAGGTCCACCAGATGGATGTCAAGATAGCCTTCCTTTACGGCAAACTTTACAAGGAGGTATTGATGGAGGTTCCGGAGGGGGTTGATGCTCCAGAGGGCAAGGTGTGCAGATTGGTGAAGGTACTCTATAGGCTAAAACAAGGGCAAGACTTTGGTACCAGGAGATGGACACGTTCATGGCCAAAGATTCCTTCATGCACTGCGACAATGACCGTAGCATGTACGTGCATGAGAGTGACAAAGGTACTATGTTGGTCGCCTTGTACGTTGATGACCTGATTCTATGCTCCTCTTCCACGCAGCTGCTAGACGATCTCAAGGGGCAGCTGAGTAGCAGATTCGAGGTGAAGGACATGGGTCCTCTTGACTTCTATCTTGGAATTGCCATCAAGCGCGACAGAGCAGCAGGTACCATCAGCCTGAACCAGACAAAACACATCGACTCCATCTTCAAACGATACAACATGGCAGATTGCAAACCTGCCAGCACACCCATGAGCTCGGAGTGCAAACCCTCCACCTCCATGTCCCCATCCAACAAAGCGGAGAAAACTGACATGCCGGGCATCCCATATCATTCTACAGTGGGCAGTCTGATGTATGCCATGGTCGCCACCCGACCAGATATAGCCCATGCTGTTGGACATGTGAGCCGGTTTGTGGCCAATCCCGTTCCACTTCACTGGCAGGCCGTGAAGCGCATCATGCGCTACCTTCAGGGGACGCGGCACGTGGGGCTCCAGTTTGGAGGCATCACTCCGTCTCATGTGCTACACTAATGCTGATTGGGGAGGGAATATCGATGACAGAAAATCTACCTCCAGCTTTGTGTGTATGTTGAAGGGAGGTGCAGTCAGTTGGGCAAGTCGCAAGCCGTAATGTGTCTCTCTGTCAACAGCTGAAGCTGAGTACATCGCCTTGGCTGAGGTGTGTAAAGAGATGCAGTGGCTACGAAGCTTGCTATCTAAGATGAAGGCACCACAGGCAACGGTGACCGTCATCAAGATTGACAACATGAGTGCCATTGACATGTCAAAGAACCTCGTCCTGTCCAGGCGCACAAAGCACATCGAGATCCGCTACCACTACGCTCGAGACTTGGTCTACAAGCAGACAATGGAGCTTGAGTATAACGGTACCAAGCTCAACCGTGCTGACATGCTTACAAAGCCAGTGGACAAGGATCTCCACCCGGCGGGCAGGCAAGGTATCGGCATGGTCAACGCAAGTGATGACGAATGATGATGGTCACTGACGCAAGGTGCAAGGGAGAGATTTGTTGAATGTTTTTGCCCCTTGTTCAATGTTGTAGGACGGATCAGGAATGCTCTGCCCCTTGCGGAGGTATGACCCCTAGTTCTGTTGTAGTGTGACTCAACTGTGCTCTATGTCTTGTGAAATACGACCTGTGAGTACACCATGTGGGTGAGTGGCTACCTTGGCAATTTTGTTGATTTAGCCAAGTGAGAGGTCATGAGTTCGATTCTGGCCCCATGCATATCTTTTTTGCTGTGGAAGCTTCCAAGAAAGAAAGTCCGTAGCTTCTTGGATGCTACATGGTTGGTCTATCACCTTGACACAAGGATGCTTATGTGTCAAGCCCACAGTGCAAGTCTATTGGTGACGTGGCTGGTTCAGGCCACTTCCCAGGAATGTGCTTTTGAGTTCTAGGACTGGACGTACAGCTATAAAAGGACTTGTCTTGCATGCTGATCAATCAACCCTTGCTTGATGCTCTCTTGCGTATTGACGACTTGAGCTCTTCTTGAGATGTAATGCTAAGGCGTTAGTACTCTTGAAGGTGAAGTGTATGCCTGATTAAGTTTGGGGTGCATGACACATGTCAACAAAGGAAGAAGGCCTAAAAACCTTTGTGAGCTTTTCGGTTCCGCGACTTCTCTGCCAGAAGTGGTTAGCTCAGCAGCTAACAAAAACAGTTGGAATGCAGCAATGACTGATTAGGAATGAAGAATGAGCAACCAACTGAGGCCCCTCCCAGTTCTAGCCTCACCTCAGCTTTCTGAGGCTTGTTACTCAGAAAATCAGCCAACTAGAAAAATCCTAACATTATCCTGTTTGGCAGAATTTCCTAGATGAGCCCTACCAGACACCAGAGAACCTTAAACTTGGGCGTTGTCCGTTTTTCTTAAGATTTTGACCATACCAAAAACAACCACACTGCGAACGTCGTGGTGCAGTGAGAATCAACAAGAAAAATAGCTATGTGGAGTTGCCACTGCTTGAAATCGGGTGCCAACTACACTGCTCCTGAGAGCTATCTACGACTACTGGTGATGTGACAACAAAGAGGTGCTGCCGATGGAGCTGGTCGTGCAAGGGTGTAGTGCCAAAAGTGCGAGGAGGAGGAGAACCACACGCTTGGGTTGACGACGACATGCCCACTCCACCGAACAACGCCCTGTTAGCATTAGCGCCTATCCAATCAGTCGTCTGCACAAGCATGTACACCAGCCTAGAGGTCACAGTAGGAGTCAGTGACGCAGTGCACGAGGAAAAGCAACACAGTACACCTGTAAAAGTTATGAATGTCTGTAAAAAATGCTTTCCAGCTCTCAAGCAACTAGGAAGATTCTGACTGCTGTACCAGCTGCTCGGTTGCATGAATGACAATCCAAAAGGAGTAGTAAATGCAAAGAAAAAGATCTCTACATATCTTAGTGAAGAAAGAGCAAGTGAAATCTTAATGAGAAAACAACCCTGGGAGTTGGCCAATGAGAAAACTCCTATGGACACTTGAAGCTTGTGCTGTCAAGTGTAGAGATTGGGCGCTTGCGAGTGAGCGGCATCAACTGGAGGGATCAGCGCAACTGACA
>SZWC01013449.1:40978-43478 GCA_023375785.1 Penium margaritaceum | reverse complement strand
GTAGCAGCATCAGTGGCAGCAGCATCTCCATCAACAGTTGCAACAACAATACTAGCATCAATTGGAGGATAAGAAACAGTGGGAGAAGCAACTGCAGCACCAGCAGCACCAGCACCAGAAGCAGCAACAACTCCAGTAGCAGCAGAAGCGACAGCAACTGTTGTTGCTGTTGCTGATATTCCTCTTGTAGATGCTAGAGTCAAGGAAAATGTCTACAACAATGGAACTACCATGTTGATGACCGCTTAAGGCTATGGGAGGAGAGGGGGGAGAGTGAGGGGATAAGGGTTGGAAGGAGATGAAGTGAAGCCAGGAGCAGCTGCTGCTGTCCCTGCCTTGGCCGCATGTTCAGATTTTGTTGTAAATGCTGCCGCAGAAGCTGCACAATCTGCTGTTGCTGCTATTCTACAGCTACTGCTCTAGCCGCTGCGATAGTGAGAGTGCAATCTGCCTCCATGGCTACTTCTGCATCTTGATAAAGGGAGGAGGAGGCGGACTACAGGGTCGCGCCATGAGCAGGGAGTTGGTGTGGATGGAAGCAAAAAGTGAAGTCACTCCTGGTTGGTGGAGACCCGCACCAGGACTGGGAACAGGTGTCAACCTGGGGGTTGGCTAGCGGCAGCGGGGGGATGGAGGGGTGGCAACGTGCGTGATGTCCACACAATTTTAGAGGGTACAAACAATTTGAATAGAAAAGGATTTCCTTGTCTTCTACAACTCAAACCTTGTTATGGGCCTGGAACCGATGCCAGGTTACTGCTACTGATTCTAGGGTTTCAACCACTATCCGCTCGATTTATCAATAGTTCATGATTCTCTATTGATTCCCTGCTTTCGAGGTCACCTGTTCAAATCAGCCGTAAAATCAACGACAACGTTACGAGGTGCCCGTAACAATGTCATTTGGGGAGGGGGGGGTTAAAGAACAAACACACGAGCAATTAAAAAACAACACCTGGCGATAGGAGGCTTTTCCATCTGTTTCTTAGGACGTGTTCCGAGAAATAGAAAAAATGCTAAAAACACCTTAGACGACTCAATACGGAAACGGGGTACATTCTGACGTAGCAATATACCCCTCCTGTCGGGGTGTATTGTAACAAAACAATCTACCCCACGGGCCATCGTGGGGTTTCTTGTGACAACAAAAAGTTAAGACGGGACTTTTGAGGATCAAAAATTGAGAGGCGGGGCGACCTGAGATCAAATTTTCAGCGACAAGGGGTTTGGCGAGTTTGGTTTCCGAACCTGGGGTATCTGGATATCTTCTTCTAAAATCAACCAGGAGCCTCGGATTTTGGGGTGTTTGGCCTCCGCAAAATTGGCAGTGGACGTCCTGATTTTTTGGGACGACATCGCACACCGAACAACGCCTTAGCAAGTCGCCCAAGCAGGATTGCAGGACCCAACGCCGATTCCGTCGGACTGAGCCCTCTTGAATGCACCAAATCATTCTCTTGGATAGGTGCTCTTCGATCGTAGATGGGAAGTTTGACTTTAAGGCCCGGGTCGTCCATGCGGTTTGATACGATGGCCCTTTTCTTTCAGACGTCAACTGTAGGGCCTCGACGGCCGATCTCACCAACCCTGGAGCCCAGCCAGCCAATCTCAGCAACGCCAGGGCCCTTCAACTGCATCCCGCTTGTCAGAATGGCGATGCGGTGATGCGGATGGTTCACACAAGTCCTTCACCGACCAGAAGAAAGGCACAAGGAAGGGAAACAAAACAACTATTCGCTTATCTATTGTCATTAACGATGATTCCAAGATCTTACGTAGGAGAAAACATTTTTCCAAGAAACAAACATCAAGTAAAACATTGCTGAATACGACACAAGGACGAAACCGTTGTTAGTCGATGTGTGGCATCCGGAAATTTCAACATGCAAACAAAAGTGCAAACTGAGTTAAACATAGAATCGGTGGTTAGAAATGACAGATATGGACGTAAACACGGAAAGGATCTTGCCATGACCAAAAGCGATCATAAGTAGAAGATAGAGCTTAACATTGTAATACAACTTAAAAAGTATGAAACATGCCTAAATTGTATAACATGAAGAAAAACAAAAGATCAATTAAATGAAACAGATTCATGTGCTATGACAAATACTAATGATAAGGCCACACTTAGAATGAAAGGTAAGTTCACCCCACAAATAAAACATTAGGAGGAAAAACCACATAGATCAAAAGCTATGATTGAAAACCTTGAAACCTTTCATTCAATGATTCTATAATGTAGATATAGATGAATATGTAGATGTAGATGTAGATGTTGATGCAAATCTAGATAAAGATTAAGATATACATATAGACATAGATATAAACATAGATATAAATAGATACACATATTGATACATATAGACATATCTATAGATATAGATATAGACATAGATATAGATATCTATAAAGATGTAGCTATAGATATAGAGATAGATATCGATATAGACATAGATATAGATATAGATATAGATATAGATATAGATATAGATATAGA
>SZWC01013449.1:8726-30345 GCA_023375785.1 Penium margaritaceum | reverse complement strand
AGATATAGATATAGATATAGATATAGATATAGATGTAGATATAGATATAGATATAGATATAGATATATATATAGATATAGATATAGATATAGATATAGGTATAGATATAGATATAGATATAGATATAGATATAGATATAGATATAGATATAGATATAGATATAGATATAGATATAGATATAGATATGGATATGGATATGGATATGGATATGTATATGGATATAGATATAGATATAGACATAGATATAGATATAGATATAGATATAGATATAGATATAGATATAGATATAGATATAGATATAGATATAGATATAGATATAGATATAGATATAGATATATGTAGCGGGAGGGCCGGTTTGGCCCTCCCTCCTCGCTGGAGCGAGGGGTGGTTGCGCACCACCCCTCTCGTCAGCGAGGACTGGCCGGTGGCCAGCACTTTGCTGGCCGCCGGCCAGCTCGCTGCCGGCCATCTGGACGGCCGGCGGCCGGCCAAGCGACCGGCCGTCCACCAGCCGGCCAGCCGCCAGCCGCCGATCGCGGCCCCAGCCCGATCGGCGGCTGAGGGGCCAGGAGGGCCTCCAGGGCAAGGCCTTGTGGCCTCGTGCCCTCCCCCCCCCATCCTCCTTGCAAACTAGCAAGCGAGGACGAGGGATAGGGAGCGCAAGGGTGAGGGCGAGGATGAGAGAAGCGCGTGAGAGAAGATGGTGCAAAATTGTCGATCGTGCCTCGCACGCGACGATTTCGTGCCGACGCGTAAAAAACAAAACTCAAGTTCGTTTAGGACAAATTATGGGTTTCGAAACCGGAAAACACATGCAAATGCACGAGTTCGTGATGAAAACCCCCGGTTGGGTCCTAAAACCAGGAGTAAGATAAAAAATGGAAATGGGCCTCCACATACTCGAAACATTCGAGTCTCTTTGCTCTAGGTCTTTGATGACGATTGCCCCTCGGTCTTGCAAAGGGGATAAACCCCTGACGCGGACTGAAAACGCCATTGTTCATACTCCGATGACAACTTCAGAGCAGGAGGTGGAGACTCGACACGTTATAATGGTTCTTAGAGCGAGACGACCCTCGCGACCAAGAGTTCAACAGAAACGGCGACTACGACATGTATCAAACGCCGCCGGCAGCTACAAGCAGGCGCATAAACGCCAGAAGGGACTACGGCATCTACGCTTCACCGTTTGAAGCGCTGTAAAGTGCGTTAGGAAGCTAGAGAAGAGCTCTTTTTTGGGGGGTTTCTTTTCCACACTCTCTTCTCTATCCCAGTGGGCTAGGGAAATTTTTTTAGGACGGGATAGGGAGTACCCACCCCCAAAACCACCTACTTTTTTTCCCTCTTCTCAATGCTCCTTCCGCTCCTCTTCAACCAAAAATTGGAGCAGCGCCTTTCTCCAATACCAGAGACTCTTATGACCTGAGAGAAAAAGAAAAAGGAGAAAAGTACTTGGAGAATTTGTGGAGGCCGCCACATCGCCGTGGAGGACAAGAAAGGCACCTCCAAGGGGGGGCAAGGTGTGCTAAGAAGACGCAAGAAGAGGCCAAGGAAAACCAGAAGACAAGAAGACAAGAAGACAAGAGGAAAACTATTCTTTTGCTTCTTGACGTTGTACTTGCTTGTTCATCTAAGTTTTCTTAGCTTTCCTAGTGTCGTGAGTCACGGCTTAGGGATTTGCCAACAAACCCACGACCTTGTGCCGACATGGCGGCCTAGGAAAATAGAAGTTAAAATAAAAACTGCCTCACCAATCGTGCGAGCAAGATTTTAGGAAGCGATTCCTCCTTTAAGTTGTGGGGTGATCCTCACAACGGTCTTCGTGTGCTAGTTGCACGAGCGACAAGATGGCAAGTGCCGGACCATCCAAGACCAACAAGGACAAGGTGGTGACGGCCTCACCACGAGCTCTTACCGGACACCATATCTTGGGAGCTGCCACCGCGAGCACGGTTGCTCACCCAAAGGCAGCCGTACCGCCAAAGGCAACCGTACCGCCAAAGGCAACAGACGCCAACCTCGGCGATACAGAGATTTGTACGGAGGCCGCAAAAGTGCTCGACGAGAATGTCGACGCGCATGTGGACAAACCCGCCGGACGACGCGATGGAGGAGGATCTCCCGGAGGGGGCCCCCGATGAAGAGCACGACGCCGACGATGGCGAAGGCGACGAGGATCGCGATCATCACCATCATCATGCGGAAAACCCGAGCCGATTGCTCATGAAGGGCAAGGCACTCGCTGCATCACCTGATGTTGTCGACGGCAGCAAGACTGTCGAGAGCAACCAGGGCGCCAAAAGCAGCCACATAGGAAGTTCCCGCAAGAACGAGCCGGACAACGACACCACGAAGGCAGTTCACGATGACCGTCATAGGCTTGCGGAGTTTGCTGCTGAAGCCGCGAGCCGGCTCAAGATCACCACCGACGGTGGAGGTACGGCACCACTCAGAGGTGTGGGGGCGGACCCCCCTTCCTACGATGTGGCCGCAATGGGAAAGGGCAGCGTCCTCTCGAGCGTCATCGTCGACGACAGTCTCCTCCAAAAGGTGGGACTCCTTGGAGTCGTATACGCGAACCGTTCCCTCTTGTACTGGGTAAGGGTGCACGGACAATGCGAGGCCCTACAGGCTATCGCCGATGCTCTGACGACATCAAAGCTCAAGTTCGCGTTCGCTAACCTACTGGCCCACGTTGGGAAGAGCATCAAGGACCACGACAGTGATCGCCAGCTGCATTGCCTGGCCGCCCATGAGGCAAGCCGCTGATGCAACGACCTCGACAAGGCATTGCAGAGTGTGACCCAGGAGCGGATGCAGTAGCAAGCTCAGCATGCCGCAACTGCGGATGCCACTGCCCGTGGCAGCGACGAATTGCCTACCTCGACGACTTTGAGGCCGATCATAAACACGTCCTTCCTCCACAGTGTAGAGATGTTTCAAAGGGACCTGAAGCTGACTGACTGGCTGAATCGCATGGAGCACGTTCTACGTGTCTAGAAGGATCCACTCAGCTAGTGGGGCGACCTTGCCACGACACGGCTTGAAGACAAACTCTTCAAGTATGTGGTCAGGGAGTGGATTGTGTAGCAGCCGCGCCTCGAGTGGCAACCCATGCCGTGGGATGCCTTCTGCGCGATCATGCATAAGAAGTGCACCCAACATGAGGAGGCGCAGCGTGCCTTCCACAAGATCAAGGACTTTAGGCAGTTGGGTAGCTCACTCGAATCCTACTTGAGTGAGTTCACCGCACTCGTGGAGGAAGCCAAAATCTTCTCCAAGGGCGATGGGACTCAGACCTTCAAGTACCCGGAGTGCATGCTGCTGGAGTACTTGCGTGATGGTCTCGCTAGCGAGAAGCTGAAGGACAAGACCACCACGACAGCCACTGGCCAAGCTTGGACAAGCTAGAGGGTGTTGTGGGACTACATGAACGAAGTGTATTCGGCGAACCCAAAGCACTACTATGATGCATGGCCGAACGCGCGTGCACAGCAAGGCCGTGACATGCGCATGGACGCTGTATGGGCTGGTGGGTCAGCTGGACAGTGAGGCAGGGCCAAGGGCAAGCAGCCCGCAAACCCTCCAGCTAAGAAGGCTGGTGGACACAAGGGCCCCAACAACAAGCGTAGCCCAAGGAACACGTGAGCGCCGCAACGCAGCCTCCCGCGAAGGGCTTTGCCACAACTGCATGCAGCCGGGCCACTTTAGGGCTCATTGCCCTGAGGCTACTGGTGGTGGACAAGAGGGCGCGGCGTTCGTTGCAGTAGCAACACCTCGTGGGGATGGTGCAGTAGGACGCCGCAGACAGAGCCGTGGACAAGGTCGCGGTCGCGGCAATGGGCAGGGCCGTGGTAACGGACAAGGCCGTCGGGCGGGTTTTCCCCACCCAGGAGTGACATTAGTGGGGACCACTCAGGGGTAAGACTAGATCACGAGTGTGGGTTCATGTTTTTAGATGAGGATGTTAAACAATTTGAGTTTTTAACGAGTTCGAGTTTCTCTGTTGTTTTCTCTCCTCTTGTTGAACCGCATTCTACACTTGCTGACCGACATTACCCATTAAACCTTGCATCTCCGGACGAGATGTATGATCGTACATGCTTAGTGGTGGCAACACCGACCACTATGCAAGAGTTGTGTGACACAGTGATTGAAGCAAACGTCCTCAAATCAATGAGTTCAATCACGTTCGCATTACCTTTTACCCATAGTTTCGACCCAGTAAAATTCAAAGACTGGAAGGTGCTAGCCTAATTCACACGTGCCCACAAGATGTGGACTCGAGTGGGTGAATCATGGGAGTTGCGACACCCATTGTACAGATTCCATATTTCTCACAAACTTGGCTTGCTGTCGTCGAGCATGTTCACTCGCAAGAGTGGCGGTAATATGACGATGCAGTTCAAAGGACACCTAGTTGGTGCTCCCATGAACGTACTTGTTGATACTGGAGAAGACGACTCCTTTGTTATTCGTAGCTTTACTCGACAGGTGGGCCTAAAGTACAAGCCATTAGATGGCGCATTTGTCATCGGTGACAACCGTACAGTACCTGTGATCGGTACTTGTAAGGCAAATATTTGTATCCAAGGTTACACACAGAGTGTCACGTTGAAGGTACTCAACCTTCTTGAACCGTTTGACGCGATGCTAGGCGATCCCTAGCTCTGCAAAAACAAAGCTCTGGTGTGCTTTGAATCAAGGTGCTTGATACTCCAAAAGGGACAACGTCCCTTTACACTGATTCCGAGTACGGAATTGTCACCGACTCGACTCAAAGTCCATGCCAGCTTGTCTGCGATGCAGGTCAAGAGACGTATCCAACAAGGTTGTCAATACGTCTTGGTTCAGCTGTAGAAAGTGGAGGACAACGTGAAGGAAGACACGCCACAAGAGATAAAATCACTATTGGCGGAGTTCTCGAATGTATTCCAAGACCCACCGGCTGAGCTTCCACCAGAAACGACACATGGGCCACACGATTTCGCTGCAACCACAAGCGACTCCTCCGTTCAGACCCATGTATCGCCTTAGTCTAGCAGAAAGGCGAGAGGCCGAACGCCAAATCAAAAAGTACCTTGGAAAAGGTTGGATCGATCCAAGAAGCTCGCCGTACAGTGGGCCGATCCTTTTTGTGAAAAAAAAGGACGGTGGTTTACGCATGAGCTTGGATTACCGGGCGTTGAACAAGCAGTCGGTGAAAAATCGATTCCCCTTGCCGCGGACCTTATTGAGGACCTTTTTGACCAACTCCAAGGGACAAAAGTGTCTTTTTCCTTGGATTTATCCCAAGGGTACCATCACATCCGCATCACGGAAGATGATGTGCCCAAAACTGCGTTTCAAATACACATGGGATACTATCAATTCCAAGTGTTATGCTTCGGGCTTACAAATGTCCCGGCATCCTTCCAAGGAAAAATGAACCGAACGTTCGCCAAGAAACTTGGACAGTATCTCTTAGTTTACCTGGACGACATCTTGGATTTCTCCAAAACAATGGAAGAGCACAAAGAACATCTGCGCGAAGTTCTCGCAACTCTTCGGGGACAGTTTTTCTATGCAAAAGTGGGCAAGTGTAATTTTGCACAAGATGAGCTCGAATACCTTGGACACATCGTCGGCAAGGACGGCATCCGTGTCCACCCACAAGAGGTCCAAGCCGTTGTGGACTGGCCACGCCCCGAAAATGTTGGGCAGATTTGGTCTTTCCTTGGCCTTGCGAACTACTTTGCACGGTTTATGCAAGGTTATTCGACCCTGGTCGCACCACTTACCAGGCTCACGCGAAAAGATGTGCGTTGGGAATGGACATGTGATTGCGATAACGCTTTTCTCAAAGTCAAAGAGCTTCTATCCACGGCGCCCGTCCTAGCTCTTTTGGATCCATCACAACCGTGGGAGGTTCGATGTGATGCATCGGTAGTAGGACTAGGAGCCGTCCTCATGCAAAATGGTCACCCAATGGCGTATGAAAGCCGGAAGCTCATCCCCACGGAAACGCGGTACACGACTAGGGATCAAGAGCTCCTTGCAGTAGTACATGCTTTCAAGATGTGGTGTTGCTACCTCAAGGGTGCTGAAGGGGGTGTGACGGTCATGACCGACCATAATCCATTAGTGTTCTTCCAAACGCAACCGAACCTGTCAAGACGACAGGCGTGTTGGAGCAAATACCTGAGCGGCCAGGACGCATCCATTTGGCCAATCCACTAAGCCGAAAGTCTGTGCAAATTAAAGCAACCACCGAGGTCGGTGGGTGTTTTATGGCCATTGCAACAACAACAGCACAATCACCAGGTCCCCGTGCACCTCTACGGCAACCACCACGAGAGATTATCCATTACAACAGTTTTGTAAACACGATCCGGATGGGATATTGTGTGCATTCTTGGTTTCACGACTCTCAAAATCTGGACAAGTACAGATTGGTGGAGGCCGCGGGAATCTTCTAGCACAGAGAACAGTTTGTTGTGCCAAACTCGGGAGATTTTCGAGCAAAGATTATCTCCTAGTTCCACGACCCGCCGGTCGCAGGTCATGTGGGACCCCGAAAGACCGGACAGGCACTCTCAAACCACTATTGGTGGCCAGGATAGAGTGTCGATGTCCGTAAGTATTACATGATATGCAACCCATGTCTTCGGAATAAGGCTACTAACAAGAAGCCTCCTGGAATCCTCCAACAGCTTCCCATTCATGGAACTCCATGGGAGTGCGTCAGCATGGACTTCATTACTGGTCTTCCGGACACGACCCGTGGCCATGATGCAATACTAGTGGCTGTGGATCTTGTGACAAAGATGACACAATTCATTCCTACAACCACTGATGTGAATGCAGAGGAGACCGCTTGTCTCTTCTTTGAGGGTGTCATAAAGTACCACGGCCTGTCGTTGTGCATTATCTCCGATCAAGATCAAAATTTGCTAGTAAGTTCTGGCAAAAGATGCACGAATACTTTGGTAGTGAGTCGGAAATGTCGAGAGCATTTCATCCTCAAACTGACGGACAAACAGAGCGCATGAACCGCACTATGGAACAAATGCTCCAAATATATGTGGGCCCTGCCATGCATGACTGGGACAAATTCCTAGCACCGACAGAGTTTGCGGTGAATAACTCAGTGAACGAGTCTACACAGTTCACACCGTTCATGTTGAACAATGGTCGGCATCTAGTGGTGCCCTCTTCATTGGTGAAGAGTGGGAGTACAGGAGGACAGGTTCCTTCTGCTCAAGCCTTTACCGAGCGCATGGACTTCTTGTTATAGGAGGCGAAGGGTCACCTTCAAGCTGCTCGGCAACGACAAAAGGCATATGTCGACAAAGGTCGCCGCAAGGTCTCGTTTGACATCGGTGACAAAGTGCTTCTTAGCACTCGAAATCTTTGGCTGATGTCGCCAGGGGCACGAAAACTTCTAGCGAAGTGCATTTGGCCATTTCCCATCGTTGCACACATTGGGCCAGTGGCATGCCGATTGCTACTTTTGCCCAGTATGAAGATTCATGACGTGTTTCATGTGAGCCTGTTCGCTCCATACACGGCTGAGGGAACCGTTCAGCCACCACCGGCATTCCTTGCTGTCAATGACCAATACGGGGTTTTGCGCCTACTTCAGCACCGAGAGCGTACTCTACGGTCGCGAATTGTTAGGGAATACCTTGTTCATTCAGCCGGGTGTGGACCTCAACATAAATCATGGGAGCCCGAGTCTCAGTTGCCCATAGGGGTGGTTAGCGAGTATTGGAGCGAGCTGGCAGCTCGCACAAATTGACGCGTGTCAGGGGGTACCAACTAAACGCGGAAACAGTGAACAACATTTCTGCAGGGCGGCATTCATGGACTGAAACCATAGGAGGTTGGGGACGCCCAACATGGTTGTCGCGTGGACGATCCAGCCTAAAAGGGGGAGGCCACTAGCCGTGCTCACCGACAAGCTACAGCTTAGGTCCAAGTGCCATTCACGTGATCATGTTTAGCTGGTGACTGAAATTATCAATTTTCTTTGACAATGTTGATGACTCACTCACTAACAATCCCACTTGGTGTTCATGAATTGGGACAGTTCATAATAAGTGGGGAGGAATGTAGCGGGAGGGCCGGTTCGGCCTTCCCTCCTCGCTGAAGCAAGGGGTGGTTGCGCACCACCCCTCAGCCAGCCCTCACCTCAGTGAGGCCTGGCCGGCGGCCAGCGAAGTGCTGGCCAGCTCGCTGCCGGCCGGCTGGACGGCCGGCGGCCGGCCAATTGACCGGCCGGCCACCAGCCGGCCAGCCGCCAGCCGTCGGTCGCGGCCCAAGCCCGATCGACGGGTGAGGGGCCACGAGGGCCTCGAGGGCAAGGCCTCGTGGCCTTGTGCCCTCGCCCCCCCCCCTCACCCTCCTTGCAAACGAGCAAGCAAGGACGAGGGATAGGGGGAGCGAGGGTGAGGGCGAGGATGAGAGAAGCACACGAGAGAAGTTGGCACAAAATCATCGATCGTGCCTCGTACGGGACGACTTCGTGCCGACGCGTAAAAAACGAAACTGAAGTTTGTTTAGGACAAATAATGAGTTTCAAAACCGGAAAACTTGTGCAAATGCACGACTTTGAGGTAAAAACCCTCGGTTTGGGTCCCAAAACCAGGGGTAATGTTAAAAACGGAAATGGGCCTCCGGAGACTTGAAATGTTCGAGTCTCCCTGCTCTGGGTCGTTGATGATGATTGCCCCTCAATCCTGCCAAGGGGGTAAATCCTTGACACGGACTGAGAACGCCATTCTTCGAACTCCGACGACGAATTCAGAGAAGGAGCTGAGGACTCGACACGTTACAATATAGATATAGGTATAGGTATAGATATAGAAACATGAAAGCATGAAACTCATAATTGAAACTTAGAATTGATCGTGTCCCATGTGCATTCAAAATTCTGTTTCAGGTACATCATCTCACGTGATACGGATTTTTTGATATTCTTACGACAAATCCGAGGAGAAAACTAGTCTTTCCCCTTGGCGTTGGTCAAATGGGTCGCTCAAGTAGGCCTCAAGTGAGCTACCAAGCTGCTTAAAGTCTTTGATCTTGTGGACGGTGTGCTGCGCCTCCTCATGCTGGGTTCACTTCTTATACATGATAACATTGAAGGCCTCCTATGACATGGGCTGACACTTAGTGTGTCCTTGTTGCACGCCCAACTCCTTGATTACGTACTTGAAGAGCTTTTCCTGAATTCACATCGTGGCGAGGTCACCCCACTAACCGAGTGGCACCTTGTGGACACGCAAGACATGCTCCATGCCATTCGGCAAATCGGTCAGCTTCATGTCCTTCCAGAATATCTCCACACAATGGAGGAAGGACGTGTCCATGACCGGCTCCAAAGTTGTCGAGGTAAGCAAGTCCTCGCTCCTACTGGCAAAGGCATCAACACTTGCGGCGTGCTACGGTTGTTGCTGCATCAGCACCTGGGTCACGCTCTGCAATACCTTCTCAAGGTCATTACATCAGCGGCATGCCTCATGAGCGGCGAGGCGCTACAACTGGCGATCACGGTTGAGATCCGTGATGCCCTATCCGACATGGGCCAGCAAGTTGACGAACGCAAACTTCAGCTCTGATGTCATCAGAGCGTCGATAATAGCCTCAAGGAACTCGTGCTGACCATGTACCTTGACCCACTACAAGAGGGTACGGTTCGCGTACACGTCTCCAAGGAGTCTTCCGGAGGAGGCAGTCGCCTGCGTCAATGCTCGAGTGAACGTTGGTCTGTCCTATCGCAGCCACATCGTAGGAAGGAGGATCCACCCCCACTCCTTCTGGTGGTACTACACCTCCAATGTCCATCGTGATCTTGAGTCAGCCCGCTCGGCAGCCAACTCGACAAGCCTCCTGCGGTGGTCATTAATTGTCTTCGTGGCGACGCCATCGGGTTCATTCTTGCGGAAATTTCTTGCATTACTACTTTCAGTGCCTTTGTTGTTGTCAGCAGCCTCGCTACTGTTGGTAGCTTCAGGCAATCCAGTGAGCACCTTGCCCTTCTTGAGTGATCGACTCCAGGTTGCCGCACAACGATGGTGATGATCAGGATCCTCATCGCCTTCGCTATCATCGACATCGTTCTCTTTGTCAGGGTCCACTCACGTGTGGTCCTCCTTTAGCGCTTCCTCTATTGTGTGGGTCATCCATGTGTACGCCAACGTGCTCGTCGAGTACTTTCTTGGCTTCCTTACGCTTCTCAACATCGCCGAGTGTAGCGAGGGTTCCTTTGGCGGTATGGTTGCCTTTGATTTGGCAACAGTGCTCGCAACGATAGCTCCCAAAATTTGGAGTCCGCCGAGGGCGTGTGGTGAGGCCGTCACCACCTTGCCCTTGTTGGTCTTGGACGGTCCGGCATTTGCCAAACTGTCGCCCGTGCAACTAGTACGTGAAGACCGTTGTGAGGATCCCTCCAAAACTCCACAATCGGTGACGCTACTAAAAATTGTCTTTCTATTTTCATAGCCGCCACGGCCGGCACAACCACGTGATAGAAAATAGTATTTTTCTAGGCCAACACGGTCGGCACAATCACATGGATTTTGAAACTAGTCTTTCTAAGCCGTGACTCACGGCACTTGGTACCGACTTGAATCTACAAAAACCGGATATTGCACTTCAAGGGAATGATAACAATTGTGAGTACTGCTCACAAAAACAAGGAGGAAAGGTGGAAGAGGGATTATAACAACTCATAGCAACTCCTTCACTCTCTCTTTCCAACTTCTTGTCTTCTTGTCTTCCTTGGTCTCCTCTTGAGTTCTCTTGGCATACGTTCCGCCTCCTTGGAGGTGTCTCCCTTGTACACAACGGAAATGGGACAGCCTCCAAAAATTCCCAAAGTGCCACCTTTCTCCTTTTTCTTTTCCTCTGAGGCCGTGAGATTCCCTAGTCTTGAGTTAGGGCACTGTCCTAATTTTTGCTTGAAGGAGGAGAGCGGGGACCATGTCAAGAGGGAGAAAGATGGTGGTTTGGGATGGACACTCTCAACTCCGTCCAACAAAAATTCAACTATCTCCTTGGGGAAACGGGGAAGCCTAGAGGATTGAGGAGGATGAATAAGAGCTCCTCAAGAGCTTCCTAACAAAGTTTGCGACATTTGGAACAAATGAGTGTACCCACCTACGGCGTTTTTGCTGCTGTTGGTACTCGCTGCGTTTTACATATGGTGTTGCCGCTAGAACCGTTGCACAATTAGACGCGAGGGTCGTTTGGCTCTTAGAACCACTGTAATGAGTCAAGTCTCTAGCTCTTGCCCTTAGGTTATCGTCGGAGTTCGTAGAATCGTGTCCACAGCTCGCTCCTATCCCTTGTCCTCGCTTGCTCTCGCTGGCAAGGAGGGTGAGTGAGGGCGAGGACACGAGGCCACAAGCCTCGCCCTAGAGGCCCTCGTGGCCTCTCAGCTACCCATCATACCACCAGCTCGATCAGCGGCTAGTGGCTTGCCGGTGGGTGGCTGGCCGGTCATCTAACCGGCCGCTAGCCACCCAGAATGCCAGCCACAAGCCGGCCGGTAGCCAGCGTGTGGCTTGCCACCGGCCAGCCTTTGCATCAGTGAGGGGTGGTTGCGAACCACCCCCACGCTACTGCAAGGTAGGAGGGCTGAACCGACCCTCCTGCTACACGTACCTCGCGAGGTTGTTTGCGAAGGGTTACGACTTCGGCGGGTACGACAAAACCACGTTTTGGTTCGACGACCCCTACTAGTGGCAGAGATTCACTCTCCAAGTCGTCATTCCTCCAAACGAGGAACTACGATGGACGCTATTGGAGGAATGTCATCATACCGGTGTAGGTGGACACTTCTGCGAGGATAAGACGCTGAAGAAGCTGGCAAAGTACTACTGGTGGGACATGATGTAGAGCGACGTGACAACCTTACGCAAATCATGCGACACCTATAAGAGACAGAAATCGCGTCGCATGCGGCCACATAGTCTATTTCAACCCCTACCCCTTCCAACGGAACCAGGGGCCAACATCACTATGGACATCATGACGGGATTGCCTGCCACTCAAGACGGGTATGACGCCATCCTCATCGTGGTGCATAGATTTTCTAAAATGTTACACTTCATCTCAACGACAACCATCGTCGCCACCGAAAGAACAACACAGTTGTTTATAAACCAGATCATACGGTTGCACGGGGCGCCACGTGCCATCATCAACAAAGACGACCGTTTCACTAGTTGTTTTTGGCGCGAATTGATGACATGCTACGACAGTAGGATCAAACTATCTACGACGTTCCATCCTCAGACTGACGGACAAATCGAGGGAACCAATTCAACACAAACAACTTCTCTGAACTTTATGCGAGCCCCATGGCACTGACTGGACAGCAAAGCAAACAGTTGCCGAACTCGCGTACAACTCCGCCACCTCCACAACTACTGGTGAAATGCCTTTCGAGGTGGTACATCGAAAACTTCCCGCCACACCGACTAGATTGCAAAGTGGGAGCAACATTTCCGCGGTTGGCATTCACTGTGGGATTTCACCAGCATCTAGGAAGAAACACGGTAGACCCTCACGAAGACGCAAGCACGACGTGTTCAGCGCTTGGGATCGTGCCCTCAGCTCGGTGGATATCAAACTCCAAGAGCAGGATTTCGCAAAAATCAAACCTGGTTGGTTGGGATTGTTTGAGATTGAGTGCATGCAAATCCTGGTTGTCGCTCGACTTCGCCTACCCTACATCATGGCAAATCGTGTCGTCTTCGAGATGAGCAAGCTCAAGCACTACCGAGACCCCAGCACGAACTTCCCTGGCATAGATGTCGCACCTCCACCTCCTGTGCAAGTGGGCGGGGGTACAAAGTACATGATTAAAGATATCCTCAAACATGGATGCCATGGGAAAGCGACCGAGCATGTGATCAAGTGGCACGACTATGATGCCGGGCACAACAGTTGGGAGCCTTAAGACAACCTTTGGGACGTCGATCATCTAATCAATGGTTACTTTGGCCTTTACCGGCCTACGCCTGGTAGCACGCCGGGACACCGCGGATAAAATGGGGGGAAGTGTTACGTCACCAACGTACACGTGTCCTTAAAACTTGCGAGTGGGAATTTCTGTTATTGTATTCATGGCCCACCGCACGGAGACTTTATGATTTTTACGCCGTTCGGCCGAGGGTGTTTAAGCCAACTGTCCCGCCCTCTAGTGTCCCGTTCCAAAAGGTTTTGGACATCTTTGACCACTTTCCACAATGGTCGACAAGAGTATCGCGAACCATATCAATGTTTCGATATCGTTCGGTCGAATTTTTTAAGTCACTCGAATTCTATGAAGAAGCTTTGCGATATTCTCGAAGCCCCCCGAATTCTCGATGGAGCTTCTCGACTCCACCACTCACGATGTGATCTCGCACATGTCGCTAAGTTCGAACGCCGATGACCCAACGTATGTCTCATTTTCATTCTTAGCATTGTATACACATGCTCGAAGCACGTGAAATTTGTCATAAAAATACAATCACCGCTTGATACAATTCATCCATTTGTCCCAAACTCCTGAGTCGTCTTTTGTCCGGCACTTCATCTCTCTAAAGTACATACGTTCTGCTCGCATTTGAAAAAATTATAAAAATTGATTAAAAAATTATTTGTATTTTTGAAGCACATGATTTCATCATTCCATAAGCATCGGATTGAGGTTGTGGCTTTATCTTTTTCTGTCATGAATTTCCTCGCCCCGTTCTTGTAACAAACGGATGGGAGGCTTGGCCCACTCGGCCAAAACCGCGGTAGTTGAGGGTCTCCGACCCTCAACTCATCCCATCCGTCGCCCACAGACCAGGACCCACGTTCGAGCCACGCGGCACACCTCGCGCTACATTCCTCCCACACAGGAATGGACCCGCCCCCGGTGACCACAATGGGTGTCGAACCTTGGCGCTCTGATACCAAATGTAACAAACGAATGGGAAGCTTGGCCCACTGGGCCAAAACCGCGGTAGTTGAGGGTCTCCGACCCTCAACTCATCCCATCCGTCGCCCACAGGCCAGGACCCACGTTCGAGCCACGTGGCACACCTCGCGCTACAGTTCTGCAGGGACTTAGAGGATAAAGCAGAGGCAACAACTGCAGAAGGACGTTCATGAGTTCATGCACATTTTACGAAGTTGCTGTGAAGTGCCAGCGGATCGACTCGGAAACATCGTTTGCCTCCATTCGACGAATGTAGGCGTTTTGAGTGGCTGCCGCCACGCTCTTTTCCGTCATGCTTTTCCTGATTTTTTCCTTTTCTTCCGCGCTCTTGGGGCGCTAGGTGGCTCCCCTCGAAACGGAGTCCAGTTGTACACAATCTGAGCCTCTGCCTTGTGTACATCCAATCACGAACCAGGAAGCGTAAGCGCCTTCCTTCAGGTCCTAGATGTGTTGATCGGTCGTAGGTCGGTCGGCGTGAAGGTTTGAGCTGACAAACCCAGCCCAATCTCGATCGTCTCTCTTTTGCTGAGTATTCATTGCCGGAGCTCCCAACGCGCTTCGGTGGCTCTAGGTCAGCATGTGAGTTAGAGGTTGCCAGGTGGCACCTACACCTTACATCAGCACTTTGCGCGCCAACGGGCTGGTTGTATGTACCCCTCGTGCAATGCCGGTGACTTGTGCTGGTGCTGCTGGTTCTGCTCTGTTGGGATGCATCGGTCACGACACAGAATCCTACAAATAGCTGAGACGTTTCGCATAGTGGCAGTTATTTGAGAAATTTACACGCAAGTCCTCTAGCTTACCCTTCAAAAAACGTTGACGTCGCTCTGTAGCAACTCGCTGAGCAAAATCAGACAACATGGCTGGCATCGAGACTTTCCTCTTCACATCAGAGTCCGTCAATGAGGGTCACCCTGATAAGCTGTGCGACCAAATCTCCGATGCCGTGCTGGACGCGTGCCTCGAACAGGACCCCGACAGCAAGGTGGCGTGCGAGACTTGCACCAAGACGGGCATGGTGATGGTGTTTGGCGAGATCACTACCAAGGCGAACGTGGACTATGAGAAGATAGTCCGCGACACCTGCCGGGAGGTCGGCTTCATTTCGGAGGAGGTCGGCCTCAATTGCGACACCTGCAAGGTGCGCCTGACGATACACCGTGGGAGTGTCTGCATACAAGCACAAAATGGATTGTGCCTGGAAATGTCATCCAAGAGAAACAACTCTAAGACCGTTCAGCGTTGCAGAAAAGGCGTCCGGTAACCACCTGTCAATTGTGTTTGTGAATTCGTTGACGGATTCTCTGATTTTGCACTTACTACACTTGGCAAAGCTATGGTCCCTGCGACCCGATGGCACCAATGTCTGGTGCTAGATCTTGTCTGCTTGGTTGTCCATCTGTGACGAAGTCCAGAGGCAGGTCAGGCAGGTTCCGTCTGGCACAAACAATTTGGCACAAACTGTCCTCTCTCACGCCTGCAACGTCAATCAGACCGAGAAGCAGACTAGATGAAGAGCAGAACGCACAGGACGGTACGTCCAATCCCTTCGCTCTTCAACCCTTCCTACCTTCCCTCCCTTTGCCCTGCTTCCGTTTGCACAGGTGCTGGTGAACATCGAGCAGCAAAGCCCTGACATCGGGCAAGGTGTGCACGGGCTGGGCACGAAGAAGCCAGAGGAGATTGGCGCGGGTGATCAGGGCCACATGTTCGGCTACGCCACGGACGAGACGCCGGAGCTGATGCCACTCACGCACGTGCTTGCCACGCAGCTGGGCGCAAAACTCACGGAGGTGCGCAAGAATGGCGTGTGCGGCTGGCTCCGCCCCGACGGCAAAACGCAGGTGACAGTGGAGTACAGAAACGAGAATGGCGCCATGGTGCCCATCCGCGTGCANACTAAGGTGGACCGCTCGGGCGCGTACATTGTGCGCCAGGCGGCTAAGAGCATCGTGGCTGCGGGCCTTGCCAGGCGTGCCATTGTGCAGGTGTCGTATGCCATTGGCGTCCCTGAGCCATTGTCCATTTTCGTAGACACGTATGGCACGGGGAAGATTCCGGATAAGGATATTCTGGAGCTGGTGAAGGAGAAGTTCGACTTCCGTCCTGGTATGATTGCCATCGACTTGGATTTGAAGCGCGGTGGCAACAAGCGCTTCCAAAAAACCGCCGCATATGGCCACTTCGGCCGTGACGACAAGGACTTTACATGGGAGCAGCCTAAGGAGCTGAAGGTGAAGGCTTAGGGAAACTAGATGCTTGTACTTGATGCACATACTGCCCCATACTTCTGCGGCAAGAGAAGGGACGTTTTCCCCTTCCTGTCCGTTCTGCTGTAGCTATGCCTTAGCAGACATGCAACTGTTCTGCAGTCAGACGCTTTCATTGCGTAGCATTTTCATGTAAGTTGGGACTCAGAGTCGACCCATGATTTGGGCTGAAAGCTGGTTAATGCATGCACTTTTTGGACTGCTGATCAGCTGTTCCTGGGAGACACTGTCTGTCTCGTGCTCCAGCCCTAACTAATGCGAATCTGCAGAGGGAGAAGCAGTGGCTGACCATATTCAGACAGAGGTTTGTGAAACCAACAATGCCCATCAAGGCTACTTACGGAGTGAGAGAGATGTGATACACTGTGCCCAAAGGGTGGGGAGAAGGAAACTATGAGGGCGAGATCCCTGGTATACAAAAACACCAAACATCAAGCCCTTAATTCTTTGAGGAGCCAGACAACCAAGGTATCATCCTGCACCAAAGTGGCGCAGGTAAATGCAGTTGGTGAGCAAACACGGTCTCATCATGAACATTGTGTGGCATCTAAAACTTGAGAACCTGCACTGCAGGCACAAAAAGCCAACGTAATGACTGCCCTGTTTTCCCAAACGTCGCTCTCTATTCATGTCAACTGTCAACATCACCAGCCCAGGCACAAGGTAGCTGACTGGAGAATATGAAGATGCTTGGAAGCTTCTTACCTCTGCGTTCGCTGATATGGTAATGTAATCATGTTAGTTGACGCACAAGCGTGCAAGGTGGAATACTGCTAGGGAGCTTAATAACATTACTGCCAGTGACGCGGCGGCATTGTCTACTGTGCTGACGCACTAGTAAGTAAGCACGCGCAAGGAGCAACAAATGTTAGGCTTGAGAGACATGCAAAGTCTCATAAGTTCCAATAGCTTAGTCATGCAGAAAGAGTTGAGAATTGTCAAACACACAACATAAGTACCTGCCGCGTTGCACGGCGGGTAAGGCACGCGACAATGTCAATTTGTCCTAAAACTGGTCCAACACCACAGTTCTGGCTGCAACTCTACGTACGGACATCTAAGCACAACACCAAATGAACCTAGAGACGCAGAATCTCGAACGGGATGTTGAAACTGGTCACACACACAGTTCCGACATCAATTGGTGGACACACAATGAAAACATGCAAATCGGGCTTAAGAGCTTTTCCACCGAGAAAACCCTAGCGACTACAGAAAAACTCCAAAACACCCCAGGGTGCACCCGGTGTGGGTCTATCTCAGCCTCCGGTCTCGGGGGCTCCTTTCCCCCTTCGTCAGAATTATGCTCCTCTACCCTCTCCGTAGTCATCATGGGTTGTCTCCACTGAGAATGCCTTTCCCAGTCTGTCCTCCCCATCCAGCGCCCCGACCGCTTCCTCTCCAGATTCATCCCTAGTCTCAACATTTTCAGGACCACCGTCGGCATCTACATGGTCACCTGGCTTTGAGGCCGGTGAGGTCTGGCTCTTGTGCAAGACCTTGTACGGCCTGAAGGAGTCACCATGGTATTCGAATCATGAGACCACAGGCGCACACACACACACACACACACACACACACACACACACACACACACACACACACACACACACACACACACACACACGCACACACACACACATGTGCCGGTTATGTGCAAAGTGATGCCGACCTGTTTCTCTCTCTTAGATGGACAAATGTGAGCTTCACAGCCATCCTGGTCTATGTGGATGACCTCCTGATTGGGTCCTCTTCGATGGAGGCCGTGAAGGAGGCCAAGGCAGTCCCTCGGGCTGCATATAGGATGAAGGACCTTCGTGAAGACGTGTTGTTCACATCCATCTGGTACAGCTCCTAATCGTGGTGAGCAACATCCCTGAGCAGCGCGTGGTGGTCATACGACCAACGGGTGCAAATGTATCCGTGAAATCCACACCCTCAACCTGTGAGAACTCCTTGACTGTCATGCGGGCCGTGTAACGATCCAATGTGTCGATAAGATTCACCTTCTTGTAAAAGACGTCAGAAGAGCGACGCCGCCCTTGCGGTTCGGCTCTGGCTCGTGATGGCTGAGCGTCAGTCTCGCCATACGCTACACACCTTCAGATCTGATCGCGGTGGCGAGTTCCTCGGCGAGATGGACGCCTACTTTGCTGAGCACGGCATTTTTCACCAGGTCTCTGCTCCTGCCACCCCACAGCAGAACGGTGTATCTGAGCGCTGGAACCGCACCATGGAGGATGCGGTCCGCGCCATGCGGTCTGAGTGCGGTCTCCCGGAGTCCTTCGCCTTCGAGGGTTTCTCCTACATGACCTGGGTCTGGAACCGCCTCCCGCATGGTCCGCTTCCGGACCATATTACACCGTACGAGCTCTGGTTTGGCCACCGTGCTGATCTTCGCCTCGCTCGCGTCTGGGGTTCCCTGGCCTCCGTGTGGTACACCGAGGACCAGNCCACGCTGATGGGTCCGCTCGAGCCCCCTCTCGGTCTCCAGCACTTGACGATCCGGCTATTATTGCCGTTGGCCCAGAGATATCGCCTGTGCTGCCCACTTCACACCCTACAGACACCACGGCCCTCACGCCTCCTCCTGCGTCATCGCCTGTCCCTGCTAGCACCCCCGCTCAGGCGTCTGATTCAGTCCAGCCCACGCCTGTCCCTGCTAGCACCCCCGCGCAGGTGTCTGCCCCAGTCCAGCCCACGTCTGTCCCTGTTTCGCCTGACACTCTTTCAGGGCCGGCCTTACCCGCTGGCACACCCAGCTCTGGGTCCCCCACACACACGTCTTCTCTCGCGGCATCCCCGACTGCCTCGTCTCAGTCCACACCTGCTGCGGTTGTCCCTGACCCTGTGGACGTGCCCGTCCCTGCGCCTGCTGCGCGTCCCTCGACCTCCGGTTACTCTCGTGAGCCTGGTGGTCGCCTCCGACCACTGGATTCCGGAGCTCAGCGGGTGTCGGGTCCTGGACCCAGGCGCCCCACTCGCAGNGAGCTCTGGTTTGGCCACCGTGCTGATCTTCGCCTCGCTCGCGTCTGGGGTTCCCTGGCCTCCGTGTGGTACACCGAGGACCAGCAGGGGTCCAAGGTCTCCCCTCGGGGTCGCCTGTGTGCCTTCATCGGCATCTCCCCGCGGTCGAAGGCCTGGCGCTTCTGGGACCCCACTCGCCGTCGTGTCATAGAGTCTCGGGACGCGCTGTTTTTTGAGTCACTCACTTACCGTGATCTGACTTCCATCACAGCCCTTTCTGCCACCCACGTCCCTACCTGTGAGGGTTCTCGGCGGATGGGGGAGATTTCTCCGCCATCGACTACTGGTCGCCACGCTGATGGGTCCGCTCGAGCCCCCTCTCGGTCTCCAGCACTTGACGATCCGGCTATTATTGTCGTTGGCCCAGAGATATCGCCTGTGCTGCCCACTTCACACCCTACAGACACCACGGCCCTCACGCCTCCTCCTGCGTCATCGCCTGTCCCTGCTAGCACCCCCGCTCAGGCGTCTGATTCAGTCCAGCCCACGCCTGTCCCTGCTAGCACCCCCGCGCAGGTGTCTGCCCCAGTCCAGCACACGTCTGTCCCTGTTTCGCCTGACACTCTTTCCGTGTCCGGGCCGGCCTTACCCGCTGGCACACCCGGCTCTGGGTCCCCCACACACACGTCTCCTCACGCGGCATCCCCAGCTGCCTCGTCTTAGTCCACACCTGCTGCGGTTGTTCCTGACCCTGTGGACGTGCTCGTCCCTGCGCCTGCTACGCGTCCCTCGACCTCCGGTTACTCCCGTGAGCCTGGTGGTCGCCTCCGACCACTGGATTCCGGAGCTCAGCGGGTGTCGGGTCCTGGACCCAGGCGCCCCACTCGCAGCATCGCGAGCGGTGATCCAGGCACAAAGGCCCTAGGCCTGAGTGCCCGCACTGAGCTTTCAGAGGTACACCCAGCGTGCCCCATTGGGCACGATCTGGTCACTCGCGAGTTTCATATCGCCTGTGACACAGCAGCTGATCTCATGACTGTCAGGCCTGACACTGTGGCGTCTGCACTTGCCACGCAGAGTTCTCCCTCTCTGGCCCCTGATCCGGGCACATTGAGGGAGGCNCGAGAGCACGGAGTCTATGAGCTGGTCGATCTTCCCCCTGGGAGGAAGGCGATTCAGGTCAAGTGGGTCTTTCGCAAGAAGGTGAAGCCTGATGGCTCACTGGAATGCTACAAGGCCCGCTTGGTCGTCAAGGGGTTCTCTCAGATTGAGGGAGTTGACTACACTGACCCTTTGCCCCCGTCGGCCGCATAACTTCAGCTCGAGCTCTGTTCGGTGTAGTGGCTCAGCATGACTGGGAACTACACCAGATGGATGTGAACAACGCGTTCCTCCATGGCTCTCTGGATGAGGAGATCTACGTGGCTCAGCCACCAGGCTTTGAGGACGGTGACAAGGTCTGGCGCTTGCGCAAGTCCTTGTACGGCCTCAAGAAATCTCCACTCTGTTGGAACCAGGAGATCACAGGCACCTTGACTCGTGCAGGATACGTACAGAGCGAGGCTGACCCCTCGCTGCTCATCCTGCCGACACCCGAGCGCCTCACCGCCATCCTGGTCTATGTTGATGACCTTCTGATTGCGTCTCCCTCCCTGGAGGCCGTGAAGGAGGCCAAGGCTGTCTTGCAGACCGCCTACAGGATGAAGGACCTCGGTCCTGCATCGGTGTTTCTCGGTATGGAGTTTGTACGTGATCGCAGACACCGGACACTGCTGCTGCATCAGGCCCGATATGCACGAGTCGTGGGGGAGCGCTTTAGCGATCTCCTTGGTGCAGTGCCCACTGCTTCCACACCCATCACACCTGATGGGCAGGATGCCCTGAAGGTGGATGACCCTACACAGCTGGGGGAGACAGTGGACGTGACCTTGTACCTCCGTCTTATCGGATCTCTGATGTACCTGGCCACGACCACGCGTCCCGACATCGCGTTCGCCGTCAACCTCCTCGCTCAGTTCTCGCAGGCTCCACGTGCGAGAGCTCTTCACGCGGCTGTGCGAGTGGTACGGTACGTGGTTTCCACGCCGTATCTCGGACTCTGCTTTCGTCGGCAGTGTTCGGTGGTCCTTGACGGCTACACTGACAGCGACTGGGCTTGGAGTCCCGACGGGCGCAGTCGCACTGGCTACGTGTTTCTGCTCGGTGGTACCGCTTTGTCTTGGCGAAGCGGGAAGCAGGGCTGCATCGCACGTAGCTCGTCGGAGGCAGAGTATGTGGCTTTGGGGGCAGGGGCTGCTGAGGCAGTCTGGCTGCAGCGCTTGTTTCTTGAGCTTGGGCAGTCAGTACCCGCCATTGTGCTGCGTTGCGACAACCAGAGTGCTCTCGCCATTGCGGAGAACTCTGGTGTTTTTCATGCTCGCAC
>SZWC01013448.1:31505-47550 GCA_023375785.1 Penium margaritaceum | reverse complement strand
AGATGGCGAAGCGCGATATGGTTTGCGGCCTCAACATCACCGGTGCAGCTGACACAGCAGCAGATTCCGCAGAGCACAAGTGCGAGCCTTGCATCGTGGGCAAGGCGAAGCCCAGTCCGTTCGAAGACGGATAACGGCGGGCCAAGAACTTGCTTGAGGGCGTGCACAGTGATGTGTGCGGACCGATGAAGACGGCGTCCATTCATGGCGCGCGGTACTTCCTCACCTTCATTGACGATTGCAGCAAAAAACTCTACATCTACTTCATGAAGCGGAAGAGCGATGTGCTAGAACGGCTGAAGAAGTATGTCGCAGCGGTGGAGAGGCAGACTGGCTGCAAGGTGAGAGCACTACGCAGCGACAATGGCGGCGAGTATGTGGGCTGCGGAGGGTGGCTGAAGGAGCTGGGGATTTAGTGGCAGTCGACCACTCCGTTCAGGCCTCAGTCAAATGGCGTGGCAGAGCATATGAACCAGACGCTGCTCACCATGGCGCGGATAATGCTCGTGGACGCAAAGTTCCCTCGGAGCCTGTGGGCCGAGGCTATGAGCACGGCGTGCTACATCACCAACCTCACCCCAACGGCAGTGCTCAAGGGGAAGGGCGGATGGAAGATGCCGCAGGAGGCTTGGAGCGGACGCAAACCAAGCGTGGCACAATTGAAGGCGTTCGGGTGCAAGGCGCACGTGTCGGTGCAGGCCGCGCAAAGGAAAGACTCCAAACTGGACCCGCGTGCAAAGGCATATGCGTTCGCCGGGTACGAGAGTGCGCTCAAGGGGTACCAACTCTTTGACCCACAAGCGCAAGACGTCATCACCAGCCGCGACGTCACGTTTGATGAGCAACAGAGCTACTGCAGAAGCAGCAACAACATTGACACAGTGCACTCTCCAAAGCAGGGGGTGTGGTTCCAACTCCTTGAGCGTGAGGAGGAGCCGGCGGCTGCAGAGGTCGATGCCTCGGAGGATGACGGTGCTGAAGCGCAGCAGGGCAATGCATCAGGTAGAGGTGCCGCTGCAACGGAGGACGCAACAGCCGACGTGGGGGAACTCGCGGCCGAGGACAACGTTGCAGCAGAGNAGCAGGACCAGGAGCCAGCGTCGCCAAGGTCGCCGCATCGCAGCCGGAGGCAGCGGAATGCGGCAAAGCGGTATGACGCGAGCACGGGCCGCTGGGTCGGCATGGCGCGGTGCATGATGGCAGCCGCAACGGAGCCGAAAACCGTGCAAGGGGCGCTTGCACGGCCCAGGGGGCGCTTGCACGGCCTGACGGGCAGCATTGGGACGAAGCAATAAAATCTGAACTCGCGTCCATTGCTGAGAACGACACTTGGGAGCTGGTGGGTCGGCCTGAGGGGGCAAAGGTGATCAGCTCCAAGTGGGTGTTCAAGGTGAAACTCACCAAGGACAGCAAGGTGGAGAAGTATAAGGCGCGGCTAGTGGCGAAGGGATATGTGCAGCGGAAAGGCGAACACTACGATGAGACGTTCGCACCCGTCGCCAAGTTCACAAGCATCCGGACGATCCTCGCGGTGGCAGCCGCAAAGGACATGGAGATCCACCAAATGNCATCATCGATGAGGAGATCTACCTTGAGGTGCCGGAGGGGGTGGATGCGCCGGAGTGCAAGGTGTGCAAGCTGCGAAAGGCCTTGTACGCACTAAAACAGGCGCCCAGGTGCTGGTACCAGCAAATGGACGGCTACATGGCGGAGCTCGGCTTCAAGCGCTGTGAGTCAGACCACAGCATGTACGTGCGGCGCAGGAAGGGACTCCATCAGATTGTCGCACTCTACGTGGAAGACCTGATCATCTGTTCATCAGATATGGCAGCGTTGTAGCAGCTCAAGGAGCAGCTAAGCAGCAGATTAAAGATGACGGACATGGGGGAGCTGGAGTACTACCTCGGGGTGAGCATCATGCTGAACCGGAGGGTGCGAACGCTTGAGCTAGGGCAGGCCAAGTACGTGGCCGAGGTCCTGAAGCGGTACGGCATGGAGGAATGCAAACCAGTGGGCAATCCGTTATCTACAAGCTGTGAGCTGAGTGCGGCGATGGCGCCGCAAACTAAAGAGGAGAAGGAGGACATGGCAGAAGTGCCCTACCAATCTGTGGTGGGCAGCCTGATGTATGCCATGGTGGCGACTTGGCCGGACTTGGCCTACGCGGTGGGCCAGGTGAGCAGGTACGTATCCAACCCTGGGCCACTACACTGGCAAGCGGTGATGCGCATCCTCCGGTACTTGCAGGAAACGTGACATACGTGCCTGCAGTACGATGCAAAGGGGAGGTCAGACCCCTTGCGGCTGGTATACTACACTAATGTGGACTATGCCGGCGATGTGGACAAGAGGAAGTGCACTTCTGGCTATGTGTTCTTCCTTGCAGTTGCAGTGGTCTCATGGTGTAGTAGGAACCAGGACTGTGTCGCCACCTCCACAGTGGAGGCGGAGTACATCGCTCTGGCCTAGGCGGTCAAGGAAGCGGTGTAGCTCCACAAATTGCTAGGGGAGCTGGGCGTACCGCAGCAGGAGCCTACGGTGGTCCAAGAGGACAACACTGGCTCCATCTCACTGACCAACAACCCGATGCAGCACAGGAGGACAAAGCACATCAACGTGCGCTACCACTACGCGCGCGACATGGTGGAGAAGGGAAAGGTTGTGCCGCAGCATAGCAGCACGAAGCACATGCTCGCTGATTGCTTGACCAAGGCGCAGCCCCAGGATCGGCACGTCATCAGACTTGTAGGGCTTGAGTTGACAAGCTGTGAAGGGCTTGAAGGCGCAGGAGCGGACGAGTAAGAGTGAGCACGAGGCATCAGGCATGGAAGGTGCACGGGGGAGATTGCTAAAAAGTTCCCCTGCCATGAATGCCGTTTGCCGTTNCACGAAGCACATGCTCGCTGATTGCTTGACCAAGGTGCAGCCCCAGGATCGGCACATCATCAGACTTGCAGGGCTTGGGTTGACAAGCTGTGAAGGGCTTGAAGGCGCAGGAGCGGACGAGTAAGAGTGAGCACGAGGCATCAGGCATGGAAGGTGCACGGGGGAGATTGCTAAAAAGTTCCCCTGCCATGAATGCCGTTTGACTTTTTCCTGGTTCTACCACTAGAGAGTGGTTGGATGTCCAATCTGATTCCTGATTTGGATTCCTTGGATTTTGCCATGCGATTTTGAGCTTTCAGTTGCTCGATTTGGTTGAGAATTCAGAGAGTTAGTCCTACCCACAGTTCGGGTGGTGCGGCGGGTGGAATCTGGTACCTGTCCGGGATGACGGGATACTCCACCGCCGGTGGTCCATGTTCAGCTCCAACTGGCTCCGTAGAGGAAGCAGATAAGGAGGTCCCCTGGACCAGGGCGAGCCACCCTTTGACTTGTCAATCAAGGGAAGGCGCTTCGAGCCGTCGTCGGCTCGTGTCGAAGACGACTCGCGTCGGCGGCAGCCAAAGGCGGCTCCACCAAGGATTGCTTGGATGGGCGTAGCAGGGGCTATACTGCTCCGTTTTGGGCGTGCTTGGATGCGTTGGAAAGCTCAGATCACAGGCTATAAGAATCTGATGTAATCTCACCAAAATAACTAACCATNGCGCGCGACATGGTGGAGAAGGGAAAGGTTGTGCCGCAGCATAGCAGCACGAAGCACATGCTCGCTGATTGCTTGACCAAGGCGCAGCCCCAGGATCGGCACGTCATCAGACTTGTAGGGCTTGAGTTGACAAGCTGTGAAGGGCTTGAAGGCGCAGGAGCGGACGAGTAAGAGTGAGCATGAGGCATCCGGCATGGAAGGTGCACGGGGGAGATTGCTAAAAAGTTCCCCTGCCATGAATGCCGTTTGCCGTTTTCCTGGTTCTACCACTAGAGAGTGGTTGGATGTCCAATCTGATTCCTGATTTGGATTCCTTGGATTTTTCCATGCGATTTTGAGCTTTCAGTTGCTCGATTTGGTTGAGAATTCAGAGAGTTAGTCCTACCCACAGTTCGGGTGGTGCGGCGGGTGGAATCTGGTACCTGTCCGGGATGACGGGATACTCCACCGCCGGTGGTCCATGTTCAGCTCCAACAGGCTCCGTAGACCCCAAGGCCCTAGAGGAAGCAGATAAGGAGGTCCCCTGGACCAGGGCGAGCCACCCTTTGACTTGTCAATCAAGGAAAGGCGCTTCGAGCCGTCGTCGGCTCGTGTCGAAGACGACTCGCGTCGGCGGCAGCCAAAGGCGGCTCCACCAAGGATTGCTTGGATGGGCGTAGCAGGGGCTATACTGCTCCGTTTTGGGCGTGCTTGGATGCGTTGGAAAGCTCAGATCACAGGCTATAAGAATCTGATGTAATCTCACCAAAATAACTAACCATTAATGATTTACAGCCCTTCTCAGTTTCTGCAATCTGTATTCTGCCAAAATTCTGCTCCCTTGGTATTGTGGCGACCCAAAGCACACACCTCGTGTGGAAGTCTCTTTGCACTAAGTAGCCATGGACACTTAGGCAGTTCAGGGCACGCCAGGACAGCATTCCTGACAAAGGTTTATGGGCCCACAGCCCTGACCTGCCTACCAAGACGTTCACGGCTTNGCCCTTCTCAGTTTCTGCAATCTGTATTCTGCCAAAATTCTGCTCCCTTGGTATTGTGGCGACCCAAAGCACACACCTCGTGTGGAAGTCTCTTTGCACTAAGCAGCCATGGACACTTAGGCAGTTTAGGGCACGCCAGGACAGCATTCCTGACATGTTTCTCATTGAGCAACGCGATCGTCTTTTGGCAAAAGAAATGGAGCGCATTTTCTCACATGTCACTTACAAAGAATTTGACACAGCCGTCAACTCCACTCAGCCCTCTTGGAAGATGGAACCCACGAGGAATTCAACCTCCTCCCAGTGGTTTGCTTAACTGGGTCCAAATGCCAATAGGTGCAACTCAAGCGGCCGGTTGNCACAGCCGTCAACTCCACTCAGCCCTCTTGGAAGATGGAACCCACGAGGAATTCAACCTCCTCCCAGTGGTTTGCTTAACTGGGTCCAAATGCCAATAGGTGCAACTCAAGCGGCCGGTTGTGTGTGTCACGTCCTATAAATCTTTTTACAACAAGAAAGGACGCAAGGCTAAATATTGTTGAAAGCAGATGAGAGAGGAGAAGGAGATGAAACAGGGAGCAAGTCAGGAAACGAGGGGGAGAAGGAGGATGGAGAAAAAGAGAAGCAGACTCAAAAAGAGGGGAAGGAGTCCAAGAAGAAGGAAGAAGACAAAGGTAAGGCATATGACTACACTGGGTATGTGTTCCAGCTGTTAGGAACACAAGACGACACCTTGGATTGCTCCACCTACGTATGGTACCTCGACAGTGGGTGCACTTCACACATCACATTTGACGAGTCATACCTCCAAGAGCTCCTACCTTCTACAAAAGGCTTCGTCACAGTGGGCAACAACAAGCGAGTGCCAGTATTAGAGAAAGAAGAAATGACTGTGACTGGGTACGAGGGTGGTCAAGTTTATCTTGGTGGTGTAGTGAATCTGCTCCCTATGAAACAATTGATGAGGAAAGGTGAACACATTGCCAGTAACGGACAGCACGTCACTTTAAAGAGTCATGAGAGAAAAACATTCACCGAAGGCCGCCTGCTATCGCACGACATGATCGAGTTGGACTTCAAGGCAACAACTTCAAGCGACTCTGAATCTCCTTTCGATGCAGCTAGTCTCCACCAACCCTCTGGTGCAGACCTACCTATTTGGCACAAACGCCTCAGCCACGTCAACAACCCGATTATGCAGTCAATGCAGAAGAAGCCCCAGGTCAATGGTCTTGACATTAAAGACAACGGTGACAAGGACGCATCACAGTCATGCGAGGACCACGTGCCCCTGAACTCCACGAGTGGACATTTCTGTCCTTTCAGTAATGCCCCACCGTGCGTCGACTTGACGATTTAGACGCTGTTCGGCCGAGGGAATTTTGGCCAACTGCTCCGACCCCCGGTGTTGCGTTCCAGAAGGTTGTGACAACTTCCACCCCTTTGTAGATTGGTCGATAGAAGTGACACAAACCGTATTGATGTTTTGATACTGTGCGGTCGACTTGTTGACAGTGCTGGACTTTTGTAAAACCGCGCTTCGATATTCTTGACGCCCCCCGACTTCTACAAGCAGCCACTGACTGTGCGACCTCGCACGCACTGCTGGCCTTGAGCACCGAGGGCCCAACACATGCCTCAGTCTGATTCTCACCATTGAGTATATGTGCTCGACTTGTTCGACACTTGTCATTACAATACACTTACTACTTAATACAGATTATCCATTTGTCCCAATTCTTCAAGTTGTCTTCTGCTTCACACCTTTTCCTTGTGAAACACTCACGCTCCACTTGGTGTAACAGGTACAGTACTGCAGTATTCCTTGCCTCATGAACCTTGCAAGCATGCATTTTTGCATGCACAACAACATGACCACTAGATAACGTGGAACAGGGCTCACAGGTTTGCCGGAAGAGACATCCATGGCTCTTGCATCTCGCCAGCTCATGGAATTGATTTTTTTCCCCCCGCCATTTCTGAGAACCCAGTCTCTTTTAGAAATAATTCCCTGACTGATAAAGAAAGCAAAGCATGGTCTCGTTTGCTTGTAAACACTCCTGGCAGTGATGAATGGAACCGTATTTCCCCATTCTTATGGAAGTTTCAAAGAAACAATATCGCAATCCTACTTTCTAAAACATGGTTTCTGGTGATACAAGGTTTTCCCAACATCACAGGGCAAATCCTAGTTGCTCGATAGAAAATTCACAAACATTGCGGTGCCTGCTGAAGATGTTGAGGGGATGCACCACATGGCCCTCGCGACTCGATTTTTGTGGCCACACAATGACGTGGCGCCGTTGACCGAGAATGCTTGTGTGGTCTACAAAGCTTGCAATCATTACTCATCATGAGAGGCGCTTCGTTGAATCTCCGGAATACGGATTTGGTTTTCCTCCCTAGTCTGTCCAGCAGTCCATTTCATTTCGTGAACTTGTTTTGACATCCTAGTTTGGTTGTCAGGGGAGCACTGCCTAAATAGACGTGGCCACTAGCGAAGCCCAAAAAACAATTTCCCCCCCAAATATCTTCTGTATTGTCGTCTGGCGAACCAAACGTCCATTTGGGATGCTTGACTGTTACTGTGGCCACACAGAGGCCGTGTGGTGCAACCCAAACTACCCCCTAATCGACGCCAGCGGAGAATGGATGCCAGGAAAAAATGCGACACTTGTCTGTTTGGTAGCGATTGAACAAACAAACAGCCTCCGTCACCATCTAAATGCTGGCCCCACAACGACATCAACACAGTGCCTCAGCTTTTGTGAGCTTCTCGGGGAACCCATCATACGGTTCGCGCTCATCATGCCACCGCTCATGATTCCTCCTCATCGCCAGAGCGCAGCAGCATGTTGCAGCAGATGCGCAGTCGATGCAAAAGTGCGGTGCAGCAACAATGACTTGCCAACGTGTATCTCTCCGGAATGTCCAGAGTACCTAGAAACGTGCCAAAGCAGTGGGAGACAGCAAAGGTTAAAGAATGCGACACAGACAAGCCAGGAAGAGAGGACCAAAGAAAGGAGACCATTCGACAGACCACCAGGCAACAGAGACCAGTACCACCTCGTCCACCACTAGTTAGTCTCGCACAAAAACGAGATTCCACTCTAAGCAATCGGGTGCAAGGTCGTTCAGCTGGACTTAGAACTCTCACCACCCACCCGGTGAAGTTTCAGACCCTCTCGCATTTGCAGCTGATCGGAACAATCAAGTTCCAAGCTTCTATTCCCGTGAACGTGAATGGCCGCAGTCCTGGCCACTGCTCTATCACAGCTCCGGCAATCAGTCGTTGCGGGAGCCATCAATTGGTTAATCCTCCTCCATACAGTTGCCATCCTGACACACTCGGTCTGCTCCGTGGTCCCCTCGGACCTGCTGTCCACGGTCTGGCAAATGTTTCTCATTTTATCATCACCTGTGTCTAGGGTTTGGCGTCCAGGCAACCGATCCCTTCGGTTACTTGTTCTTCTGAGACCCACATCACGGCACGCTCGGTCTCACCCCGTCTGGTCGCAACGTACCCGTCTGCCACCCGTCGCAACCCAAGTCTTCAAATTGCCGAATTTAAAACCAGCAGCGACTAGGGTTTTGCACTTCGACCAAGATTTTGACAACATGTTACATGTTTACAGGAGCTGCTGCCTATTTCGTGCTTGCTGTGATGGCAATCCATCAGTTTCAACATATTCCACCAAAATTGTATGCCAGCATGGACAACAACATCATGTGACGTGGATTTGCATTCAAAGAAGGGCACGTGCACTTCACAAGCTGAACATACATTCACATGTTAAGGGATGTATAACCACCATGTAACCGTGGATGAAATCAATGCAAACGTGCATTCACAACAAAAATATGTCTGACATCCGTCCCCCCCCCCCCCCCCCCCCCCCCCCCCTATGTGGATCTGCCCACATGAACATGAAGGAAACCCTAACAACCTATGCCATGTCAATGCTTTCCGGGAGCTTGATCCAGTTCTTCAGTTCCTGGATCCTCTGCATGGTGTCCCCACGCATGGCACGGCAAAACTCCGTGTCTGTGTGGCGAGCGAGAGAAAAACACACGTTCACAAGCATAGGACGTAGCCTGCACTGGCAGCAAGTCTAACACTGCAGAATACAGGATGTGCCACATGTCCTTGTGCACACGCCAAAACTGGATGATTTCAGCGTCCTCAGGCACTTGCGGAGTGCGGATGTATACAGCTAGCTCACTGACAAGGGGCTGCACGAGAGGTTTGTGGTTACAAACATGCGTCCGTGCTTATATCCACGACGGCCATGTCCGCCAAAGTTTCCGGTAGGCAGCCCCTCACTGCCAGCGGGGGAGTTGTAGTCCAGCGCGGAGCTGTGCCACCCATCCTCGATGTGGTTGTCTGCGTTGTCCGTGTTTTCTCCGTTGTCTGTTTTTTCCACGTTGTTTGTTTTGTCAGTGTCCTGTTCGTCGTCGTCGTCCTGGTCGTTGTGGACGTATCCCTCAACGGTGTTGTTCATAGCTTCCGCCAACGCTGCAGCTTCCGCGGCTGGTTCTGCAGCTTCTTCTCGAGCTCGGCAAGCCATGATGCACGGAGAGGGTCGGGTGACAGCAGGTTCATCCGCCGTTGCACCACAAGGAAGGAGTGTGCCACGTGGTGGCGTGGTGAAAGCAGCGGACGCTACAGCTGCATCTGCTGCCAGTGTAGCTTCAAGAGCACCCGCATCTGGACTGTGCGGCGCTGTAGCTGTTGCTGCAAGCTGCTCTTGCTTGTGCTCTGAGCCTTCGCAACTCCTGCCACCGCCTGCTGCCCATGCATGCTGCTGTGCTATTTTGTTGTCGTTGTCTGGTTCGGCATCGTGGGCTGCATCGTCATTGGTGATTTCGGCATCCCTGTCGTCACGTGGGGACGGCGGAAGCGGGATGTTGATTCCAAGGAGCTGGTCCAGAAAGGACACAGCTTGGCTCGTGTACACACGTTCAGTAGGCAGAACCGGGGGGGAAGGGCGGGAGGAATGCACATGCTGCAGATAAGCACGCTCGTACGGAAGGAGGATGGAGACGACGGTCTCCTCCACGGTCATGGGGCTGACCACACCCGGCTGTCCCTCATACGTCTCCTCGAAGTATGCACGGTTAAACCGTGGGTCCAGGAAAGTGCCCATGTACTGCATGTCGTCGGTGAGAGTGTAGTACAGTTTCAGCTGCGTGGCTGCCGCCATCAGCCTGGGTCCCAGCGCACGCTGCACTGCCAGCAGCTCGTGGTCAACGTTGTCCAGGTGCACGATGTCTGCTGCATCAGCCTCCGTCACTTTTTCTTACATGCCGCTGCATGCACCTCGAGCGTGTCCAGCATCTCGTTCTAAAACGGCACGGCGAGACCCAGGCAAGGTTGCGTTTTACTGGAGATGTGCAGCGTCATTTCCCTGAACGGCTCCAGCACTTTGGTAAGGTAGTGGATGGTGGCCCACTGCACGTCCGACAGGCGTAGAGCGTGCGTGCGGTTGTCACCAAGCCACGCTTCAACCGGCTGTCGTTGATCGTATGCCATCGAAAGCATATCAACGGTAGAGTTCCAGCGGGTGCGGCAGTCGACCTTGAGTTTTTGGTACGGTGCAGTGACATTGGCAAGGATGTATTCCTTGATCGAGGCCTTCTGCTTGGGGCTGTTTTGGAAAATAGAGAAACATACTTAATATTCAGATAGAATGAAGGGTCGGACGTAAGCGACTGCGAGAAGGAGAGGGGGTCCAATATGTTTTTACCTGTGGCCAGAGTAGTTCGTGAGAGTGCGGATGCGAGCGACAATCTGCTCTACTGCATCAGACGAGAGGATTTGCCCAACGCCCAGGTCGAGGACATGATCAAAGCACCGGACACAGCTGTTGTGGCGGAAGCCAAAGCAGTTCACAGCGAGATGACACCGGACCATGGCCACGTTCACAGCTGTGTTGTCCATTGTTAAAGAGGAAACACGATTTCATATGCCCCAGTCCTCCAAGGTGTTGCGGTACACAGTGTACAAGGCCGAGGTGTCATGGTTTCCTAGCAGTGGTGCGAATGCCAGCAGGACGTTGAAGATGGGGCCATGGTAAAATGCATGGCATGTGATGGCCACATACGCATCGTTAGCGCTGGACCTCGCTGGTCCTGCTCTTAGAGGGTTCAACCGAGGTGCAGGAGACGATGCTGCTGCTTCCAGCATGACAAGCGACTCTGGCGGTGTCATTGCCTGGCATTTTGATTCTGCACGTAGCTGAATTGCTAAATTGAACCTTAGTGTATTTGACACAGGTGAGCCTTGGCACACGGCTTACGGGTATCAGGTAATAACCCGACCGCACCAGCCAAGAATGTGTCGCGAGGAACTGTTCACCAACAGCGACTCGGGATCCTCTCGGTTCGACATACTTGGATAGAATATAGTTTTGTTTTTACGTTTATTGGGGAGGGTTTGCAACTTCGTGCATGGAAAACTGGGTCTCAGGTCAACAGGCACGGTCTGCGACCATTAGCACCAGTATCGAACCAGAGTCCGCGTAGGATTCACATTTTTTGTTTAACTGCATTTGTGTGNAGCCTTGGCACACGGCTTACGGGTATCAGGTAATAACCCGACCGCACCAGCCAAGAATGTGTCGCGAGGAACTGTTCACCAACAGCGACTCGGGATCCTCTCGGTTCGACATACTTGGATAGAATATAGTTTTGTTTTTACGTTTATTGGGGAGGGTTTGCAACTTCGTGCATGGAAAACTGGGTCTCAGGTCAACAGGCACGGTCTGCGACCATTAGCACCAGTATCGAACCAGAGTCCGCGTAGGATTCACATTTTTTGTTTAACTGCATTTGTGTGCCTAGTCGGAAATGTGAAACAAGTTTTATATTTTGCAGAAATGCCCACGCAAAAAAACATAATCAGAAAGACAAAGGGCATAAAATGACAACTTTCGTTTGTTTACAGGACACCGTTTATAATCTTGGTTTTGCATCGGGTGCGTAAAGAAGTACTGACACTCAGAAAACAGTCATCAGTCCTTATTGGATGGACGCCCACTTCCAAACACCACGCTCCATCGTACGGGTGCTGGATCTTCAGCCTATCCGGACGGAAGATCATGATTGGCTCTTGAACCACGCGGAAAACACAGTGTACAAGGCGGCAGCGTTGGAGGTGGCTCGGTGGGACGACGCTAGGACCCTTGATGTTCCGCAGTTGGGGTTTCAGGTAAGAAAGAAACATAGGTTTGTTAGGGTACTTTGGAGACCTAATGGAGTGGCACAGTTTGGCCACAGTAGGATCCCTAGTCGAGCGTAAACGATGGAATTTTTTGTCTATCCTTTACAGCCTCCGCAAGTTTCTTCTGCTAAGTCGGTGAGTTCCACGTCAGACGCCCAGCCTTGTACATTCATCACTTTGTTCTTTTCCGTCATTGACACTGTTCTAACTTCATGTACCGCATGCACAAGATAACATACACATCAAATGATGTTGCAAAGCATAAAAAAGACGAGGCTTGATGGGTCCCCTGATGGATTCTCGCCCACGGTCATCCAAGAGCTACATCCGTCCGCCGCTGCCTTCTGTCACGGATGTGCTTGGTGCTGGATGAACTCCGCTCGCATCCCACCCTCAACGTTTGGCAGACCCTCCCATGCAAAATGTCTACTATGCACACGCATCAACATCGACAAGAAGATTTCTTTCCGCGATGGCAACACCTCTGTTATGTGGAACCACATCCTAGCGTTCCATCGGCTGATCGCCCAACACATGGCGTCGACAGGAAGGGCCACTCACACTCTACGCCAGTCGTTCCCGTCCGATGCGGATGTTCCAAACATCCACCTTGGCATGGACAGCCCAACATGGGACCGGGCATATTTCTGCGCATGCATGTGGAATTTTTTCACGGAGAATGACATTGCTTTCACTGTCCTGCAGTCAGACTGGCTGCAAGAAGCTTTTGAACATGCAAACCCTGCAGCCCGCCTTCTTTTCCCTCCCACTATTGGGCACAAGATCATCAATGCCCATCCTCACTACAAGGAGGCTGTGCAGACAGTGCTGCAAAAGTGCGAGGGCAAGTTGTTGTTTACGATGGCAGCTTTAGGTCTCGTTCAAAGTCGCGCCCATCGAGTGGTGTCTTCGGCCGTGTCACGCAGCAAGCCTTGCTCGTGCGCAGCCATGATGATTTAGAGTCCTGGCAGCAAGAGGGAAACGTAGCTTTGACCGTAGTTGTGTTTATAAATGTCTTCATCCCAGGCATTTCGATTGATTCTAGTTGTTTTGGCCGATAGGACGTTATCCAAGATGTGGGAACAATGCCACATAAGCAGAAATCACCGCCAAATCACAACGAATCGGCGGGTGGCATTTGATTAATTGCTCTTCTTCGCCACTTCTTTTGGCGGATTTGGCAAGGGTTGCAAGTTCTTGTGGGTTGCTTTGTCGCATCGCGTCCCGCCCCCAACACACAGAATCAAAATGAAATGAAATCAATGCATCCGTTCAGGTCCGAGGGCCCTAAACCGACGTTGTTGGTTCAGGTACGTTGAGCTGCATTGTCGTTAACTCATTCTTCAGCCCTGTTGCTGCTACAATGGCCAATCTCACAGAGATTGGCCAGGGTGTATACGGGAAGGTATCCAAGGGCATTCTCCACTATTCAGAAGGCGTTCAAGTCCGTCTCCTGCGCTACGCGGCTGACCCTTGCTTCAAGAGGATCCGCAAGGAATTTGATCTTGCTTGCCGACTGAATGAGTGCTCCAACCTGCTGGCAGCAGACGAGTTGGTGATCAACGATGAAGGAACAGAGGGATGCCTCATCTTGGAAGCATGCTCTGGCAGCGATCTGTGGAGTTATGTCTGAGGGAGGCGTGGCAATGTAGCAGCCAGACGTGGCTGAATACAGGCTTGCCTGAAGCAGAGGCACTGGCCATGTTCAGTCAGATGGTGGCGGCGGTTGCAGGTGCCCGTGCAGCAGGCGTCATCCACATGGACATAAAGCCTCCAGCATCCTGCTCCACAGCTTGCCCAAGGGATGGCGTGAGGATTCTACCATGGCCATCCAAGAGGCATCCACTGTGAAGCTTATTGAATTCGGCCTGGTCATGGATGTCTTAGAGGATGGCGAGAGGAGCACGCTGGGAGGAACTCCACCATACATGGCCACGAAGGTGGTGGCCTCCTGCCTAACGGGTGATGCGGCAGCAGGTGGAGGATTTGGTTTGAAAGCTGACATGTGGTCCCTCGGGGTTACCCTGTATGAGCTTCTCTCTGGTTGCGTGCAGTGTGAGCATGTTCCAGTGCCTCCTGGCTGCGAGAAATACAAGATCCCCTTCCTGGCTGCCCAACCTGGCGGTGAAGCTTGTCTCCGGTTTGAAGCTGATGGGTGGATGGGTTTGTGGGCACCGGTTAAGGCCTTGGTGAGGCGGCTCATGAGCTTTGACAAGAAGGAGAGGTCGACCGCAGCAGAGGCCGCCAAGATGGTCAATACACTCCTCTGACAAGTGGCACGAGTGTTGGTGTCACAGACATGATGAAGCTGCGGCCGCGCTCCGCGGCTGACTGTTATGAATGTTTTCTGCCATGACAGTGGCAGCTGTTTTGGAGGACTCCACCAACAGTTTTGTTCTATCTTCCTGGCACAGCTCCTGTACCTCGCTAATTTGTTAAGCAATGCCTCTACATCGTGTGACTTTCTATTTTTCTTTGCCAATTCACTATGCAGAGGGAAAATGGAGTACGAACTCGATTATTGGCCATGCCTGTCGCTAACAAGTGAATATCTCTNAGTTTTGTTTTATCTTCCTGGCACAGCTCCTGTACCTCGCTAATTTGTTAAGCAATGCCTCTACATCGTGTGACTTTCTATTTTTCTTTGCCAATTCACCATGCAGAGGGAAAATGGAGTACGAACTCGATTATTGGCCATGCCTGTCGCTAACAAGTGAATATCTCTTAAAGTGAGAAGGCTGCCTCAGTGTTTCTGAAATATATGCAAAGAAACCAATCAACATTACTTTTCTGTGAGACCTTCCTTCCCGTTAAAGTAACAGGCAGCCCCTCCCTACCGCCTTCTGTCTTCTCCCTTTGTAACGCAACCGCCATTTTGCTACCAAAGGGCGGAAGGTACATTGTGGAGACAAGAGCCAATCATGACAATGTACAATCAACAACTGCATGTTTGAAAGAGGAAAAAATCTCATGTCCTGAAAAACTGTAGGCCTGTAGGGGCTGCAGAATGGAACTCATTGAGTTATGATGTGAGTCGTCCCCATCTATTTGTACAGCTTACTGTGACCACTCGGTCGTGTCCATGCTCGTGCAGATCCCAGATGCGGACCCAACTGGCGCCGGAGCACCAATGGGTGGTGGCTCCACCCACCAGCAGCTGCCAGACAGCTGCCACAACGTTGCGGGTGCTTGCTGGGGTGCTCTGTAGTTTTTCTGCAGTCGCTAGAGTTTTCTCGCTGGACTGGCTCTTGAGTCCGATTTACATGTTTTGCATTGTCTGTCCGCTGATTGATGCCGGACCTGTGCGTGTGACCAGTTCTATCGTCCGGCTTGAGATTCTGCATCTCTAGGTTCAGACGATGTTACGTTTGGATGCTTGTGCGCTGAGTTATGGCCAAAACAATGGTTTCGGGTCGATCTTAGGACAAACTGACACAGCTGCATGGGTCACCCCCCGTGCGCCGCGGCCGGCATTTATGCATTGTACTTGTCAGTTGTCATTTGTCTCTGCATTATTAAGCTATCCAGCTCTCCCTAGCCTAACCCTTGTTATTTCTTGCAATTGCTTGCTTGCTAGTGTGCCAGCTGACTGCACAATGTCGCCACGTCAGCAGTAGCAAGGCTAGGAATCTTCCTAGCAGTTTCTCAGGTAGAGGGTAAAATCTCATGTCTTGAAATCTCATTGTAGGCTTGCAGGGACTGCAGAATGGGACTTGTTCCTCTTGCTAGACTTTCTGAACTTGCAATTGCCTCAATCTGGTATCTCAACATCGGAGGTGATCTTTTAGAAAAGCNAGAGAGAGAGAGAGAGAGAGAGAGAGGGGGGGCAGAGGCGGAAGAGGAGGAGAAGGAGACAGAGACGGAGACAGAGAAAGAGACAGAGCCAGAGACAGAGACAGAGACACATAGACAGAGACACAGAGACACAGAGATAGAGACAAAGAAAGATACAGAGGCAGAGACAGAGGCGGACACAGGGACAGAGACAGAGACAGACACAGAGACAGAGACAGAGATAGAGACAGACACAGACACAGACACAGACACAGAGACAGAGACAGAGATAGAGACAGAGACAGACACAGACACAGACACAGACACAGACACAGACACAGACACAGAGACAGAGACAGAGACGGAGACAGAGACAGAGACAGAGACAGAGACAGAGACAGAGACAGAGACAGAGACAGAGACAGAGACAGAGACAGAGACAGAGACAGACACAGAGACAGACACAGAGACAGACACAGAGAC
>SZWC01013447.1:64392-80092 GCA_023375785.1 Penium margaritaceum | reverse complement strand
ATACGTATATGTATGTGTATGTGTATGTGTATGTGTATATGTATATGTATATGTATATGTATATGTATATGTATATGTATATGTATATGTATATGTATATGTATATGTATATGTATATGTATATGTATATGTGTAGCGGGAGGGCCGGTTCAGCCCTCCCTCCTTGCTGAAGCGAGGGCTGGCCAGCGGCCAGCACTTCGCTGGCCGCCGGCCAGCTCGCTGCTGGCCGGCTGGATGGCCGGAGGCCGGCCAAGTGACCGGTCGGCCAACGGCCTGCCAGCCTCCAGCTGCCGTTCGCGGCCTCAGCCCCATCGGCGGCTGAGAGGCCTCGAGGGCCTCGAGGGCGAGGCCTCGTGGCCTCGTGCCCTCGCCCGCCCTCGCCCTCCTTGCAAACGAGCAAGAGAGGACGAGGGATAGGGGAAGCGAGGGTGAGGATGAAATGACTAGCACGAAATCGCCAGCGTTCCTTGCACGCGGCGATTTCGCGCTAAAACGACAAAACGTGAATTGAAGTTCGTTTACGATGAAATTCGACATGAAACGAACAAAATAACTCGTGCGAACACACGAGTTTGAGGTAAAAACCCCTGGTTCGGGTCCCAAAACCAAGGGTTTGGTGAAAAACAGAAATAGGCCTACGGAGACTTGAAATATTGGAGTCTCCCTGATCTGGGTCGTTGATGACGATTGCCCCTCAGTCTTGCGAAGGGGGTAAACCCCTGACGCGGACTGAGAAGGCCATTCTGCGAACTCCGATGACGACTTCAGAGCAGGAGCTGGAGACTCAGCCCGTTACAGTGGTTCTCAGAGCGAGACGACCCTCGCAACAAAGGGTTCGACGGAAACGGTGGCTACGACAGAGATAAAACGCCGCCAGCAGCTTCAAGAAGTAGCAGAAATGCAAGAAGGGACTACGGCATCAATACTTCACGGATTGAAGCGCCGTAAAGTGCGTTGCAGAGCTGGAAAACAATCCTACTTGTTGGAGCCACTTCCTTCCAGCCTCTCCACACTTCCAAGAGGCTAGGAGGATTTTTGTGGGGTGGGTTGGGGAGTTCCCACCTCTACAACCACAAAATCGTCCTCATTTTCAAGGCTCCCTCAAACCTCCTTCATCTAAAAATTGGGACAGCGTCCCTCCCCAAGCTTAGGGACTCTCACGACCTGAGAACACCCTAAAAAGAAGGAGGGTGACAACTTGGGGACTTTTGGCGACCCCCCCAACGCCGCCGGCTTAAGGAGGACGCCGCCAAAGGGCGCAAGACGTGCAAAGAAGACTCATGAGGAGGCCAAGGAGGACAAGAAGATAGGAAGAAGACAAGAAGCTAGAAGAAGGATTGGAGGAAATGCTAGGAATTGTGTAATTCCTCTCCTATTGTTTGTCCTAGCTTTGTGAGCGGTACTCACACTTCTTGTCAATTCTCTGTATTGTAATTTTCTGTTTTCCTAGGTACTAGTGCTTGCCAATCACCATGAGTCACGGCTTAGGAAGTCTAGTTCCAAAATCCACGACCTTGTGCCGACGTGGCTGCCTAGGAAAGTAGAGATTGAATTTACAATTGCCTCACCGATCGTGAGAGCAAGGAGTTTGTGGGAGGCGATTCCTCCTTAACGTTGTGGGGTGATCCTCACAACGATCTTCACGTGCTAGTTGGACAAGCGACGGGATGGCAAGTGCCGGACCGTCTAAGGCCAAGAAGGGCAAGGTGGTGACGAGCACACCACACGTCCTTGGCGGACTCCAATTTTTGGGAGCCCCCGGCACGAGCACGGTTGCCAACCCAAAGGCAACCGTACCGCTTAAGGTAACCGTGCCGCCTAAGGCAACCGCACCGCCTAAGGCAACCGTGCCGCCTAAGGCAACTGACGCCAACCTCGGCGACACCAAAAAGCGTGCGGAGGCCGCAAAGGTACTCGATGAGCACGTCGATGCGCACATGGGCGACCCCCATGCGACGGACGACGCGATGGAGGAGGATCTTCCGGAGGAGGACCTCGACGAAGAGCATGACATCGATAATGGTGAAGGCGAAGAGGATCGCGACCATTGCCATCGTCGTACAACAAACTCGAGCCGATTTCTCGAGAAGGACAAGATGCCCGCTGCATCGCCTGAAGCTGCCGACGGCAGCGAGACTGCCGAGAGCAGCAAGGGCGCTGAAAGCAGCCACACGGGGAGATCCCGCGAGAACGAGCCGGACGACGTCGCCGCGAAGGCAGTTCGCGATGACCGCCGTAGGCTCGCGGAGTTCGCTGCCGAGGCCGCAGGCCGAATCAAGATCACCACCGGTGGTGGAGATTCGGCACCACTCGGAGGAATGGGGGCGGACCCTCCTTCCTATGATGCGGCCGCTATGGGGCAAGGCAGCGCCAACTCGAGCGTCGTCGCCGACGACAGTCTCCTCCAAAAGGTGGGACTCCTTGGAGGCGTGTACGCGAAACGTACCCTCTTGCAGTGGGTAAGGGTGCACGGACAACGCGAGGCCATGGAGGCTATCACCGATGCTCTAACGACATCAGAGCTCAAGTTCGCGTTCGCCAACNCGTGAAGTTGACAGACTGGCTGAACCGCATGGAGCACGTTCTACGTGTCCACAAGGCTCCACTCAGCAAGTGGGGCAACCTTGCCACGACGCGGCTTGAAGACAAACTCTTCAAGTACGTGGTCAAGGAGTGGACTGCATAGCAGCCGCACCTCGAGTGGCAGCCCATGCCGTGGGAGACTTTCTGCACGATCATGCGCAAGAAGTGCATCCAACGTGAGGAGGCGCAGTGCGCCTTCCACAAGATCAAGGACTTCAGGCAGCTGGGCAGCTCGCTCAAATCCTACTTGAGCGAGTTCACCGCACTCGTGGAAGAAGCCGAAAGCTTCACCAAGGGCGATGGAACTCAGACGTTCAAGTTCCCAGAGTGCATGCTGTTGGAGTACTTGCGTGATGGTCTTACCAGCAAGAAGCTGAAGGACAAGACCACCACGACAGCCACTGGCCAAGCTTGGACAAGCTGGACGGCGTTGCGTGACTACATGAGCAAAGTGTATTCGGCGAACCTGAAACAATACTCTGATTCACGGCTGAACGTGCGTGCACATCAGGGGCGCAACATGCGCGTGGACGTTGTTGGGGCTGGTGGGTCAGCCGGACAGCGAGGCGGGGCCAAAGACAAGCAGCCTACAAACCCTCCAGCCAAGAAGGTTGGTGGACACAAGGGTCCCAACAACAAGTGCAGCCGCGAGAATGACAAGCTGTAGGCAACGCGTGAGCGGCGCAACGCATCCTTCCGCGAAGGGCTCTGCCACAACTACATGCAGCCGGGCCACTTTAGGGCTCAGTGCCCTGAGGCTGCTGGTGGTCAAGAGGCCGCAGCGCTAGCTGCAGCAGCAGCACCTCGTGGGGATGGTGCAGGAGGAGGCCGCAGACAAGGCCGTGGACAGGGTCGCGGTCGCGGCAATGGGCCCGACCGTGGTAACGGACAGGGTCGTGGGGCGGGTTTTCCCCACCCCTGAGTGACGTTAGTGGGGACCACTCAGGGGTAAAACTGGATCACGAGTGTGAGTTCATGTTTTGTGACGAGGATGTTAAAAAATTTGAGTTTTTGACGCGTTCAAATTTCTCTATTGTCTTCTCCCCTCTCAGTGAACCTCATTCTGCACTTGCTGATCGACATTGCCCACTAAATATCGCATCACCAGATGAGATGCATGACCGAACCTGCTTAGTGGTGGCGACACCAACCACTATGCAAGAGTTGTGTAACACAGTGATTGAATCAAACGCCCTCAAAGTAATGAGTTTAATCACGTTCGCAGTACCTTTAGTCGACGATTTCGACCCAGGCAAATTTAAAGACTGGAAGGTGCTAGCCGAATTCACACATGCCCACAAGATGTGGACTCGAGTGGGTGAATCATGGGAATTGCGACGCCCGTCGTACATATTCCGTGTTTATCACAAACTCGGCTTACCATCGTCGAGTATGTTCACTCGGAAGAGTGGAGGCAACATGACGATGCAGTTCAAAGGATACCTAGCTGGTGCTCCCGTGAACGTACTTGCTGACACTGGAGGAGACGAATCTTTTGTTAGCCTTGGCTTTGCCCGACAGGTTGGCCTGAAGTACGAGCCATCGAATGGCGCAGTTGTTGTCGGTGACAACCGTACGGTACCCGTGATCGGTACTTGTAAAGCGAAAATTTGTATTCAAGGGTACACACAGAGTATCACGTTGAAGGTACTCAACCTTCTTGACCCGTTTCACGTGGTGCTAGGCGATCCCTGGCTCCGTGACAACAAGGCTCTAATGTGCTTTGATCCTCCGAAAAGGACAACGCCGCTTTCCGTTGATTCCGAGTACGGAATTATCACCGACCCGACTCAAAGTTCATGCCAATTTGTCTGCAATGCAGGTCAAGAGACGTATTCGACAAGGTTGTCGATACTTCTTGGCTCAGCTGTAGAAAGTGGAGGACGACGTGACGGAAGACACGCCACAAGAGATCACATCTCTATTGGCGGAGTTCTTGGATGTATTCCAAGACCCACCGGCTGGGCTTCCACCAGAAAGACACATGGGCCACACGATTCCGCTGCAACCGGAGGCGACTCCTCCGTTCATACCCATGAATCGCCTTAGTCCAGCAGAAAGGCGAGAGGCCGAACGCCAAATCAAAGAGTACCTTGTATAAGGATGGATCGAGCCAAGTAGTTCGCCGTACGGTGCGCCGATCCTTTTCGTGAACAAAAGGGATGGTGGTTTACGCATGTGCGTAGATTACCGGGCGTTGAACAAGTTGACATTGAAAAATCGCTTCCCCTTACCGCGAATTGAGGACCTTTTTGACCAACTCCAAGGCGCAAAAATATTTTCGTCCTTGGATTTATCTCAAGGGTACCATCAAATCCGCATCATGGAAGATGATGTACCCAAAACCGTGTTTCGAACGCACATGGGACACTATCAGTTCCGAGTGTTATGCTTCGAGCTTATAAATGCCCCGGTAACCTTCCAAGGAGAAATGAACCGAACGTTCGCCAAGCAACTCGGACAGTTTGTCTTGGTTTACCTGGATGACATCCTAGTTTTCTCCAAATCAATGGAAGAGAACATAGAACATCTGCGCGAAGTTCTTGCAATCCTTCAGGAACAGAAGTTCTATGCAAAAGTGAGCACGAGATGAGCTCGAATACTTTGGACACATCGTCGACAAGGACGGCGTCCGCGTCAACCCACGAAAAGTCCAAGCCGTTGTGGACTGGCCACGCCCCAAAAATTTTGGGCAGATTCGGTCTTTCCTCGGCCTTGCAAACTACTTTTGACGGTTTCTGCAAGGGTATTCGACCCTGGTAGCACCGCTAACCAGGCTCATGCGAAAAGACGTGCGTTGGGAATGGACATCTGATTGCGAGAACGCTTTTCTCAAAGTCAAAGAGCTTGTCTCCATGGCGCCCGACCTAGCTCTTCCGGATCCATCGAAACCGTGGGAGGTTCGATGTGATGCGTCGGTAGTTGGACATGGAGCCGTCCTCATGCAGAACGGTCACCCAGTTGCGTATGAGAGCCGTAAGCTCATACACGTGGAAACACGGTACACGACTGGGGATCAAGAGCTCCTTGTGGTAGTACACGCTTTCAAGATGTGGCGTTGCTACCTTGAGAGTGCTGAAGGGGGTGTGACGGTCGTGACCGACCATAATCCATTGGTGTTTTTCCAAACGGAACCGAACCTGTCGAGACGACAGGCGCGTTGGAGCGAATACGTGAGTCGATTCTCGTTCACATGGGAATATCGGCCAGGACGCATCAATGTGGCCGATCCACTAAGCCGACAACCTGTGGACATTAAAGCAACCACCGAGGTCGGTGGGTGTTTTATGGCCATTTTAATAGCAACCGTACAACCACCAGATCCCCCTGCACCTCTGCGTCAACCACCATGAGAAATTATCCATTACAGCGGTTTTGTAAACAGGATCCGGATGGGATACTGTGTGGATTCTTGGTTTCAAGACTCTCGAAATATGGACAAGTACGGCTTGGTGGAGGCCGCAGGAATCTTCTAGCACGGAGAACAAGTTGTTGTGGCAAACTCGGGAGAACTTCAAGCAAAGGTTATCTCCCAGTTCCACGACCCGCCGGTCGCAGGTCACGTGGGACCCCGAAAGACCGGACAGGCACTCTCGGACCACTATTGGTGGTCAGGGTGGAGAGTCGATGTCCGTAAGTATTGCATGACATGCAACCCATGTCTTCGGAATAAGGCTAGTAACAAGAAGCCTGCGGGACTCGTCCAGCAGCTTCCCATTCCTGGGACTCCATGGGAGTGCGCCAGCATGGACTTCATTACTCGTCTTCCGGACCAGTAATGAAGTCCATGCTGGCGCACTCCCATGGAGACCGCTCGTCTCTTCTTTGAGGGTGTCGTAAAGTACCACGGCTTGCCGTTGCGCATTATCTCCGATCAAGATCGAAAATTTGCTAGTAAGTTCTGGCAAAAGATGCACAAGTACTTTGGCAGTGAGTCGCAAATGTCGACATCATTTCACCCTCAAACTGACAGACAAACAGAGCGTATGAATCGCACTCTAGAGCAGATGCTCCGCATGTATGTGGACCCTGCCATGCATGATTGGGAAAAATTCCTAGCACCGGCAGAGTTTACGGTGAACAACTCGGTGAAAGAGTCTACACAGTTCACACCGTTTGTGTTGAACAGTGGTCGGCATCCAGTGGTACCCTCTTCATTGGTGAAGAGTGGGAGTACAGGAGGGCAGGTTCCTTCCGCTCAAGCCTTTGCCGAGCGCATCGACTCCTTGTTACAGGAGGCGAAGGGTCACCTTCAAGTAGCTCGGTAGCGACAAAAGGCATATGGCGACAAAGGTCGCCGGGAGGTGTCGTTTGACATCGGTGACAAAGTGATGCTCAACACTAAAAACCTTCGGTTGAAGTCGCCAGGGGCAAGAAAACTTTTACCAAAGTGGATTGGGTCATTTCCCATTGTGGCACGCATTGGGTCAGTGGCATACCGATTGCTATTTCCGCTGAGTATGAAGATACATGACGTGTTTCATGTGAGCCTGCTGGCTCCGTACACGGCAGAAGGAACCGTTCAGCCACCGCCTGCAGTCCTGGCTGCCGACGGCCAATACGAGGTCCTTCGCCTACTCGAGCACCGAGAGCGTACTCTTCGGTCGCGCATTGTCAGGGAGTACCTCGTACATTGGGCCGGTTGTGGACCTCAACATAATTCATGGGAGCCCGAATCTCGGTTGCCCACAGGGGTGGTCAACGAGTACTGGAGCGAGCTTGCAGCTCGCACAGATCGACGCGTGGCAGGAGGTACCACCTGAACGCGGGGAAATTGAACAGTATTCCCACAGGGCAGCATTCATGGATAGCGACCATAGGAGGTTGGGGACGCCCAACATGGTTGTCGCGCAGACGCTCCAGCCTAAAGGTGGGAGGCCGCTAGCCGTGCTGACCTACAAGCTGCATCTTCGGTCTAAGTGCCATGTACGTGTTCATGTTTAGTTGGTGATTGAAATTATTAATTTTCCTTCACAATGTTGATGACTCACTAACTGACAATCCTACTTGTTGTTCATGAACCGGGACGGTTCATAATAAGTAGGGAGGAATGTAGCGGGAGGGCCGGTTCGGCCCTCCCTCCTCGCTGAAGCGAGGGGTGGTTGCGCACCACCCCTCGCGTCAGCGAGGGCTGGCCGGCGGCCAGCACTTTGCTGGCCGCCGGCCAGCTCGCTGCCGGCCGGCTGGACNATGTATATGTATATGTATATGTATATGTATATGTATCTGTACATGTGTATGTATATAGCAGCCGCAGCACGCAGCAGCTGCAACAGCGTGCAACAGCAGCAGCAGCGGGCTGTAGCAGCCGCCAGCAGCGGGCTGTAGCAGCCGCCAGCTCGCTGCTGCTGCAGCGAGCTGCAGCAGCCGCCAGCTGCAGCAGCAGCAGCAACAGCGAGCAGCAGCTTGCAGCTGCCAGCCGCGGCTGCTGCTGCCCGCTGCTCGCAGTGAGCGAGCAATGAGCAGTAGCCCGCTGCTGCCAGCGAGCTGGAGCTCGCTGGTGCTAGGCGAGTAGCAGCCCGCTGCTCGCAGCAGACAGCGGGCTGATGCCCGCTGTGACAAGGAAAAAAAAAGACAACCAAAAAAATCCCCCACCCTCGTAGCTTGTTGCAGCAGCCTGCAGCTACAGCAAGCATCTGCTACAGCACGCAGCAGCTGCAGCAGCGCTCAGCAGCAGTAGCGAGCTGCAGCAACTCGCTGCTGTAGCAGCAGCAGCCACAGCAGCTGTTGCAGCTCGCAGCAGCAGCAGCAGTAGCAAAAAGCTGCAGCAGCAGCACCAGCAACAGCAGCACCAGCAGTAGTAGCAGCAGCAGTAGCAGCAACAACAGTAGCAGCAGTAGTAGCAGCAGCCGGTGCAACAGCATCAACAGCAGCAGCGGCGTCCCCAACATTTGCCGCTGCTGACATCAGCACCCTTCTGCTGATGTCACTGCTGACGTCACTGTTGACATCAACAAACAAAAAAAGAAAAACACCAACAAAAGGAGTGAAAAAGGGGGGGAGAAAGGAAAGGGGGAAGGCAACCCAAGGGGTGGATAGAACTCCCACCATCCCTTTCTGCTGCCATCAGCCAAAGCAACAAAAAAAAAGAAAACAAGGGGCACCACACCATGGCTGGTACCCCTAGTGAGGAGGGGTCCTCCTCTGTTGGGGGGACCCCTACCCCTCCTTTCTTGTAGCGCCTGCAGCAGCAGCAGAAGCAGCAGCAGCTGCCGCCGCAGCAGGAGCAGCAGCAGCTGCTGCTGTAGTAGCTGTAGCAGCAGGAACAGCAGCAACAGCAGAAGCAGCAGGAGCAGCAGCAGCAGCCGCTGCCGCCGCAGCAGCAGCTGCAGCAGGCGCAGCAGCAGCTGCAGCAGGCGCAGCCCATTGGGGTTGTCGGCGGCAATCCTGACCCCCTCGCCGCTCTGCAGCAACAGCTCGTCGCCTTGACGCAGCAACTTGCAGCGTTGCAGCCGGTAGCCGCCGAGACTGCCACCAGTGTGCCACCGTCATTCGTGCCTCCAAGGCACGCCAGCCCAGTTGTGTCTGCTGCCACGTACTATCTGGCACAACAGCAGACGCAACGCCAGCGGCAGACAGTCACTTCCGTCCTTGGCCCCACTTTGGGTGCCAGCCGCAGGTAGAAGGACTTTGAGACGTCGCCGCCGCCGCTTCAGGCTGGCGAGCAGTTCCGAAGCTGGGAGCTTAGCTTCCGGATCTGGGCGTAGGGTCAGGGCCTGTGGGCATACTACACCCTCCCGTACGACTCCACCCAGGCCGACCAGTTGTATGACGCTGGTCGCGCCATCCGTGCCCTTGTCCGAGTCGCCCCTCCTGCTTCCCGCTTGGCCCTAGAGCCTTTCCTCGGCGATTTTACCGCCGGCGCCATACCAGACCCTGCAGCCGCATGGCACGTCCTCACCAGACCCCATCGTCTGTCCAGCAACGCTGAGATCAGTCGTCTACTCCGGGAGTTCAACTCCCTGCACATGGGGGAGACCAAGACGGTCACTACCTACTGGCAGCGGGCGGAGGACATCCTACGTCGTTTCGGCACATCTGCTCCACCCCCTCTATCCGCGCTCCTCACCATCAAGCGCTGCGCCACTAGCGCGTACGCGGACGTCTTCGTGCACTACCCCCAGGACGTCCTGTCCACCATGGCAGCCCAGGGCACCCTCATGCCCTAGGCATACGAGCTCTTCCTCCGCATTGAGGAAGCTTGCCAGGAGTCCCAGATCCATCGCACGGAGGCCCTCGCCTCCGTGGCCATCGCCTCTCCAGCCGTGGCCACCTTTGCCAGCTCCTCCGCCACCTCCTCTGCCAGCTCCTCCGCCAGCTCTTCGTTGACCGGGAAGAAGAAGCGTTAGAGGAAGAAGGGCAAGAGTCAGCAACAGCAGCAGCCGCAGCCGTCGACCGGGTCCGGCAGTGGTGGCTCGGTCTGCCACAACTGTGGCCAACTTGGGCACGGGTGGTACACGTGCCCTCTACCGACCGACGAGGCGCGCGTCATTGCCACCATGCGTCGCCAGCGGGAGCGCCGTCTTGCCTCCGCCGCCATCGCTTTTGCTGGCTCCGACGCCTCAGCCTCGCCTAGCAGCTCCACCACTCCGGTCGCCTCGCCAGTCCCGCAGACACCGGCGCCACCGCCGCTCCATCCGCAGCCGTCGGCGCCTCCGCTCCCTACGCCGGCTCAGTTCCCCTACTACCCGAGCTCCGGCGCCGTCACTCCGCACTCCGTCTACACTCCCGGGCCCTCCTCCCGTGAGCGTCAGCTGGAGCAGTTCATCGCGCTCAAGCTCGGCCTACCTCGCCCTCCTCCTCAGGGACGTGCGAGTTGCGTCACTTCCTGCCCTCCAACCCAGCCCTGCATGACTGAGACTACTTTGCGGTCGTGTCCCATTTCCTCTCCTGCCTGGTCGTCGCCAGTGGCCTCCTCCACCCCTCTCCTTGACGACATTGCTTGGCTTGGCGATTGGCAGTCCCGTTTCGCGCCTCCGTCCACTGCGTCCGCATNTGGCCCTAGAGCCTTTCCTCGGCGATTTTACCGCCGGCGCCATACCAGACCCTGCAGCCGCATGGCACGTCCTCACCAGACCCCATCGTCTGTCCAGCGACGCTGAGATCAGTCGTCTGCTCCGGGAGTTCAACTCCCTGCACATGGGGGAGACCGAGACGGTCACTACCTACTGGCAGCGGGTGGAGGACATCCTACGTCGTTTCGGCACATCTGCTCCACCCCCTCTATCCGCGCTCCTCACCATCAAGCGCTGCGCCACTAGCGCGTACGCGGACGTCTTCGTGCACTACCCCCAGGACGTCCTGTCCACCATGGCAGCCCAGGGCACCCTCATGCCCTGGGCATACGAGCTCCTCCTCCGCATTGAGGAAGCTTGCCAGGAGTCCCAGATCCATCGCACGGAGGCCCTCGCCTCCGTGGCCATCGCCTCTCCCGCCGCGGCCACCTTTGCCAGCTCCTCCGCCACCTCCTCCGCCAGCTCCTCCGCCAGCTCTTCGTTGACCGGGAAGAAGAAGCGTCAGAGGAAGAAGGGCAAGAGTCAGCAACAGCAGTAGCCGCAGCCGTCGACCGGGTCTGGCAGTGGTGGCTCGGTCTGCCACAACTGTGGCCAACTTGGGCACGGGTGGTACACGTGCCCTCTACCGACCGACGAGGCGCGCATCATTGCCACCATGCGTTGCCAGCGGGAGCGCTGTCTTGCCTCCGCCGCCATCGCTTTTGCTGGCTCCGACGCCTCAGCCTCGCCTAGCAGCTCCACCACTCCGGTCGCCTCGCCAGTCCCGCAGACACCGGCGCCACCGCCGCTCCATCCGCAGCCGTCGGCGCCTCCGCTCCTTACGCCGGCTCAGTTCCCCTACTACCCGAGCTCCGGCGCCGTCACTCCGCACTCCGTCTACACTCCCGGGCCCACCTCCCGTGAGCGTCAGCTGGAGCAGTTCATCGCGCTCAAGCTCGGCCTGCCTCGCCCTCCTCCTCAGGGACGTGCGAGTTGCATCACTTCCTGCCCTCCAACCCAGCCCTGCATGACTGAGACTACTTTGCGGTCGTGTCCCATTTCCTCTCCTGCCTGGTCGTCGCCAGTGGCCTCCTCCACCCCTCTCCTTGACGACATTGCTTGGCTTGGCGATTGGCAGTCCCGTTTCGCGCCTCCGTCCACTGCGTCCGCATCCCTCGCCTGCTGCCATGTGACCGTTAGCGATCTGGCGACCCCGGTCCAGGACCCTGCTGAGACCTGGATCATCGACTTCGGGGCCACACATCACATGACCGCCTCTCGTGAGGCCTTCAGTATGCTCGATCGCGTAGGCGATGTCTGTGGTGTCCGGACGGGCTCCGGACAGGTGTTGCCTGTCCGTGGTGTTGGCGTCGTTCGTTTCCGTGGTCCTGCCGGTGATGTCTTTCTGACCGATGTCCTCTGCGTCCCTCGTCTCGAGCTCAGCCTCCTGTCCGTGACTGCCCTTGACCGCATGAGCATGGATGTTGTGCACTCGCGTGGTGTTGGCACTGTGTCGTTGCGCCCGTCTGGTCTTGTTGTCCTGCACGACACCGCCCGTGGCATCCTGTGGCATTTTCCCCGCCTCTCCCCCTCTCCTCCCGTCTCCTCCCCGTCGGCCGCCACAGGCCATGTGCTTGTCACCAGTACGCTTTCTCCTCAGCACACCCGCCTCTTGCACCGCCGCCTTTGCCACGTCCACTCTGCCGCCGTAGAGAGCATGCTTCGCACCCAGCCGGCCAAGGGCCTTGACCCAGAGACTTTCCCTCTCCTGTGCCCCACTGAGTGCATTGACTGCGCTCAGGGGAAAATGCACCAGTCCACATACCCCTTTTCCTCCTCCCGTGCATCCGCCCCCCTTGACCTTGTCCACTCGGACGTCATGGGTCTTCTCCCCACCGAGTCCGTCGGAGAGCATGGCCGCTATGTCCTCACCCTTACGGATGACTTTTCTCGCTACTGCTGGGTCTTCTGCCTCCGACAGAAGACCGATGTCGCCGGAGCCATTCAGGACTGGCTCGTCCTCGCGGAACGCGAGTGTGGCCGCCCCCTCTGCCGCTTTCGCTCCGATCACGGCGGAGAGTACATGGGTGAGGCCACGACCTTTCTCGCCTCCCGCGGGATCCACCATGAGACGTCTGCGCCCTACACACCCGCCCAGAACGGCGTGTCCGAGCGGTGGAACCGCACCATGGCCGATGCCGTCCACACCATGCGGGTCGAGTCAGGTCTCTCCGGCTGCGGAAGGCCCTCTATGGCCTGAAGCAGTCACCTCGGTTCTGGAACCAGGAGATCAGCAGCACGCTTCTCCGTGGTGGCCTCCAGCGCAGCACCGCTAACCCCGCCCTGTTCATCAGACCACGAGGTCAGACCCTCACCGCAGTTCAGGTCTACGTCGACGATCTCCTCATTGCATCGCCAGACACGGCCGCCATCCAGCGTGTGAAGGACTTGTTGCACACTGCCTACCAGATGAAGGATCTCGGGTCCGCTCGAGTCTTCCTGGGCATGGAGCTCGAGCATGATCGCTCTCAGGGCGTCCTGCACGTTCACCTGGCTACCTATGTGCAGACCTTGTCCACTCGCTTCGCCGAGGACCTACCCCTCGTGCCTAGCGCATCTTCACCCATGTCACCCGATGGTCAGGTGAAGCTGAAAAGTCCTGATCCAGCTGTCGTGGGGGAGCCAACTGACGTGACCTCGTATCTGCGTGTCATCGGGTCACTGATGTTCCTGGCGACGACGACGCGTCCAGATATCGCGTTTGCCGTCAATCTCTTGGCCCAGTTCTCTCAGGAGCCGCGTCACCTCCACTTCGAGGCCGCGATCCGAGTGATACGCTATGTCATCTTGACCCCTTGGCGAGGTCTCATGTTCCGTCGTCAGCCGTCTGTCGTCGCAGTGGGCTACACCGACAGTGACTGGGCTGGCAGTCAGACAGTAAGAGTCGCACGGGCTGGATCTTTCTGGTCGGAGGCACAGCTGTATCCTGGCGTAGTGGCAAGCAGGGGTGCATTGCACGCAGCACTGCTGAGGCTGAGTACGTGGCCCTTGGCTCAGGCGCGTGTGAGAGTGTGTGGTTGCGTTGTCTGTTGTCCGAGCTGCGTCAGTCTGTTGCATCCATCACCCTGCATTGTGACAATGAGAGTGCCATGGCCATCACCGACAATGACGGCGTGCATCACACACGCACAAAGCACATCAATGTTGAGTATCACTATGTGCGTTCGTTGTTACATGACGGCAGCATCAGCATCGTGTGGGTTGAGATAGCACGGTAGCTTGCCGACTTCCTAACCAAGGCATTGAAGCGGGACTCGTTCAAGAAGGCTGTGAGTTCAGTCGGCGTGCGTCCGTGAGTTGCCCTCTTTGTCTCTGCCCGTGTCTATGAGCCCTAGGGGAGTATGTGTTGTGATGTTGTCAATCATACACAGTTGTACAGTTGGTTGTGACCACTTGGCCGTGTCCATGCGCGTGCAGATCCTTGAGGCGGACCAAGCTGGACACAGAGTTCCCTGAGGTGATGCTCCACCCGTTGGAGGCAGCCTGGCAGCCTACCCAGTGTACAAGAGGGCTCCCACAGCCCACGGACTACGTTTGCAGGTCTTCAGGATTTTCTCGGTTGACAGCCCTGCCAGGCTGATTTACATGTTTGTTTTCTTACACTTTCCGGCTGTTCCCGGACGTAGGTGTGTGACCAGTCGTTGTGTCTGTCTTTTCGTTGTGCATCCGTAGGATCAGACGGCGCTCCGTTTGGACGCTTGTGTGCAGAATTATGGCCAAAACAGTGGTTTGGCCGGTTCAGGTTTGACAGGCACCACCGTGTGCGCCACCCGCCGTGAGCCACGGCGGCTATTTATGCTGTGGACCTGTCATTTGTTATTCCTCTCTGCATTTACTTCAGTTGAAGCTTGAGATACAAGTGCACGTGTCTCTCCCTACCCTTGCTGTCCCTTGCATGACCTGTGTGTCAACCAGCCAGACCCGTGCTGTCAGGCTAGCAAGCAGAAAGGCTAGGAAGTTTCCTGGAATCTTCTCATGGTATCAGAGCAGGCAAGCCAGTGCTCGTCGTGCTGTGCAGCAGAGACGCAGCAGTTGCAGCAGTAGTGAGCAGCTGCAGTGGCGGCAGCAGCCCACAGCAGCAGCAGCAGGTCCTTGTTGGGCCCATCACCACCCTGAGTCGCTTGAAGCGACAAGAGCATGCAGCGACGCATATGCCATCATCTTGATGCGTCAGAAACCGCAACGGCAGGTTCTTGCTGCAGCTGCAGCGTGCAACAACGGCTTGAGGCCGTTGGAGTCCTTGCAGGCAGCAGCAGCCGGTCCGAGGCCGCCCGTGTGGCGACTTGGAGCCGCAAACCGGGCGAGCAATAGCACCATCAGCGAGCAACAGCAGCAGCGGCGGCCGTGGCCACTCAGGCACCAGAGGCACCAGTACCTTTTGTAGGTGCTGACTCCAGCCGTGCAGCTTCCTTGAAGCCGCACGGACGTGGAGGAGCCGCATACGCAAATCGCGTCAGCCGCCATCCTCTCTTCACCCGCCTGTGCCGGACTCAAATAGCCACCAAAAGTTGCGCGCTATGGCTCGTTGGAAAGCTTAGATCTCAAGATTTCCATTGCGCCCTTGCTCGCCTCATTTGGAGCTCTGTAGCCTCCAGCATTCACCGTTCCGCATCACTGATTTGAATTTTTTCATTTTTCGGCCTGAGCACAAAATCAGGTCGTTTTGGCCTTTTCCCCCACTTTTTGAAGACGAAAACTTCACCATTGTCTTCAGCATCCTCAGACGCCTCTGTGGTCCAATTTTCGCTTCATTTGGACAACCTTCAATTTTTAGTGGTGAAAATTTAAGTTTTTAAATTTTCAGCCGATTTTTTGGTCAGAAGGTCGACTTTTGCCACCGTCCTAAATCGGCAAGAAACGCTGACGGTTCTGCGTTCGGACGACTTTCGCACCGCCTCAGCATGGAGCCGAGCAGCTCCAAGGGCAAGGAGCTGGAGGACACCGTCACGAGCGGGGGTCGCAGCCCACGCTCAAAGGCGATTGACTTCCTGCTGGTAGAGCAGTCGTCACTCCGCCAGCGCCAGGATGAGCAGTCAGCTACGCTGCGACAGATCCGCGATGCC
>SZWC01013447.1:6487-17982 GCA_023375785.1 Penium margaritaceum | reverse complement strand
CCCCCCCCCCCCTTTGCAAAACCCTTTAGTGTATTTGGGAAGTGTATTGGAGAGTGTATTGCCGGCACAAGATTTTCTTTAACTTGTATAACGATAGGGCTGCACCTTTCTCCAAATACACTAGTTTAGAAAAGAAGGCTCCCCTGGATTCACTCGCCAATACACCTTCCCAATACACTTTCAACTGTTGGGGGGGATCGGGATACAAGGACCCTTCTCCTCCCTTGTCAAAGTAGACGATTGTATTGTTGGAGTGTAGCTGGGGGTGTATTTGGTAGACAGGGAAAAAATAGACTTATATACATCTACATCTAGAAGTACTTATAAGCTGTCAATTTCAAGCATCCAATGTCTCTCACTCTGTACACATAACCAGCTACACAGCTGTACAAAAAAAAATAGTTTACTTTGACCCCATCACAATGGGACCCCAAGTCGATGCCACCCATCCCAACAAAACCCACTAGTGTAATGGGGAGTGTATTGGGAAAACAAAGCATTTTTAGACTTGTGTAACGGTAGGTCCACACCTCTCTCCGGATACACTAAAAAGAAGGCTGCCCCAACTACACTCTCAAATGCACCATCCCAATACACTTTAGACTACTGGAGGGGGGGGGGTCGGATACAAAGACCCCTCCCCCCCTGAAGTGGACGAGTGTATTGCGGGACTGTAGCTGGGAGGGTATCTGGTAGAAAGGAAAAACATACACTTGTGTACATCTATAATAAGTACTTACAAGCCGTAAATTTCAAGCATCCGATGTCTCTCACTTTGTCAGCATAACTAGTTGTATGACTGTACACAAACAGTTTAGTGTACTTCAACCCCGCCACAACGGGACCCAAAGTGGATCCCCCCCTCCCGCAAAACTCTCTGGGGTATTGGGGAAGTGTATTGGAGAGTGTATTAGGAGAACAAAGTTTTTATGGACGTGTTTTGCGGCAGGTTTGCACCTCCTGCCAAATACACTAGTCTAAAAAAGAAGGCTCCTTCAACAACACTCTCCAATACACCAACCCAATACATTTTCAACTGTTGGGGAGGAGGGGGGCTTCGAGATACAAGGATCCCCCCCCTCCCAAAGTGGACAAGTGTATTACAAGAGTGTAGTTGGGAGTGTAATGTGGTAGACTTGAAAAAGGCAGACTTGTGTACATCTACAAAAAGTACTTGTAAGCCGTCAATTTCATGCATGCAACGTCTGTTGCTTCGTATACATAACTAGCTATAAGGCTATATTCTAACAGTTCAGTGTATTTAAATCCCTCCACAACGGGACCTGCACTGCCCCCCAAACCCCCGCAAACCCCCCGATTGTATCAGTGAACTATATCAAGGAGTGCATTATAGAAACAAAGTATGTTTGGACTTGTGTACTAGCATATCCACACCTCCCCCCAAATACACTAGTTAAAAAACAAGGCTCCTCCAGATACACTCTCCAATGCACCACCCTAGTACGCTTTTGAGTGGGAAAGCACACTCGAGTAGTACCACGTCGATGACACGATCGATAGTCAGCGAAAGTAACATTGATCTTTGACCAGCCAATCGAGTGTCAGACTATCCTGCTTACACGAAAATCTTCCACATTATGTCAGTGCAAAATTAAGCACAATGTAGGCAAGGATTCAATACTACACAAATAGCACAAAATGTACAATGTGCACAATGTTAAAATCATTTGAAGCAAAGGTATATAGAAGTAGTTTCAAGACATTACATAAGTTAAGCTAAGTTTTGTGACGTATTCGGTGAACCCTTTTGTGAATAAAGGTCATGGAAATTCAGGTGTTCATGTACACATAATTTTGTATGAACTTGATTCTAACAAGTAACTTCCTAGAAACATTGTCCATTTTCTAGGTTTTTTTCATGGAAGGATCCTCACCATATGTTTTCCTCGCATACACACATTAGCAGGTGTATAGATTTGGGGTGATTGGGCATAAATGGAAAGTAGGACACAACTAGGAAACAACTAGGGTGCAACTAGGGTGAAACTAGGGTGCAACTAGGATGCAAATAGGGTGCAACTAGGGTGCAACTAGGGTGTAATCAGAATGCGACAAGGGGGTATCTAGGTCGCAACTAGGACGCTAAAAGTGTGTAACTAGGATGTATCTAAGGCGTAACTAAGAGGCAACTAGGGTACAGCTATGGCACAAGAAGGGTACAACTAGGGCTCGACTAGGGCGTAACTAGGATGGAAGCATGAAGCAATTAGTGTGCAAGAAGGGCGCAACTAGGACACAAGTATGGCGCAACTAGGGTGCAACTAGGGTGCAACTAGCATGCAACTAGGGCGCAAGAAGGGTACATCTTAGATGCAACTTGGGAGAAACTAGGGCTCAACCTGGGTATGATTAGGAATGAACAAGGAAGCAATGAGGATGCAATTATGGCGTAACTACGGCGCAACTAGGGTGCAATGAGGATGTAAGAAGGTTGCAACCAAAGAGTAACTGGGGCGTAACTAGGGCGTAACTCGGGTGCAAATAGGGAGCAAGTAGGGTCAACTAGGAACTAAGTAGTGCGTAAGTAGGGTGCAGCTAAGGCACAACTAGGGTGCAAGAATGGCATAACTAGGTCGTAAATTTGACGTACAAAGGGTGTAGTTAGGGTGCAACTAGGGTGCAAGAAGGGCGCAACTAGGTTTTAACTAGGATGCAAATTGGACGCAACTAGGGCGTAACCAGGATGTAAGTAGGGTACAACTAGGGTGCAACTTGGATGTAACAAGGGCGTAACTTGGGTCCAATCATGATGCAACTAGGGCATAACTATGGCCAACAAGGGTGCAACTAGAATTCAGTTAGGGTGCAAGAAGGGCAAGCTAGGATGCAAAAAGGACGTAACTAAAGCACAATTTGGATGCAATAGGGTGCAAGAAGGGCACTAGGGTATAGCTATGGATCAAGAAAGGCGCAACTAGGGTGCCACCGGGGCGCAAAACCGATGCCCTTGGGGCGCAACTAGGTCATAACTACGGCGCAACAAGAGCATAACTAGGGTCCAAGAAGAACGTAACTAGGACAAAACTTGGACGCAACTAGGGCGCAACAAGTACTAGAACATAAACATGTAGAACTAGGGTACAACTTGGGCATAATGAGGGTGCAAGAAGGATGCAACAAAGGCACAACTAGCATTTAACTAAGATGCGACTGGAGCTCAAGTAGGAATCAAGAAGGGCGCAACTAGAACACAACTAGTGCATAACTCATGTGCAACCAGGACACAACCAAGGCACAAATAATGTGCAAGAAGGGCACAAGTAGGATGCAACTAGGAGGAAAGTAAGGTGTAACTAGGATACAAGTGTGTAACTAGGGTGCAACAAGGGCATAACTAAGTCGAACATGGGATGCAAGTAGGGTGCAACTAGGACGCAACTAGGGTGTAAGCAGGATGGAACTAGGGTGCAACTGAGGCGCAACTTGGGTACAACTAAGGCGTAGGAGGACACAAGAAGGATGCAGCTAGGGGTAAACTAGGACATAACTAGGGCACAGGAAGGACTTAACCGGAGCACAACTAGGACGTAACTAGAATGCATATAGGGCACAACTAGGACGTAATTATAGCAAACCAAGGTAGAACTAGGGTGCAATTAGGGCACAACTAAGGCGTTACTATAGCAAACTTGAGCGCAAATAGGACACAACTAGGTTTCAAAAAGGGCAAAACTAAGGATGAAACATGGTGCAACTAGAATACAACTAAGGTGCAACTAGGACACAAGAAGGGTGCAACAAGTACATAACTAGGATGTAACTATGGTGAACTAGGATGCTACTAGGGTGCAACTAAGTTGCTACTACGATGCTACTAGGATGCAACTAGGGTGAACATGGACACACCTAGGGCACAACTAGGCTGCAACTATGCCGCAACCAAAGTGTAACAATGGCAAACAAGAGCGCAACGAGGTGGAACAAGGGCAAAAAGAAGGGAATAACTACGACGAATGATGGGCATAACAAGGGTACAACTGGAAGTACAACTAGGGCTTACCTAGGATGCAATAGAGATACAAGAAGGGTGCAACCAAGGCGTAACTAGGGCACAACTAGGGTGTATCTAAGGTGCAAGAAGGGCATAACAAGGGCACAATTGGGGATCAAGAAGGATGTAACTGGGGAAAAACTAGGATGCAATGAGGTTATAACTAGCATGCAACTAGGATGCAACTAGGATACAACTAGGATGCAACTAGGACGCAACTAGGACAAAAACTGGGATGCAACTAGGATGCAACTAGGGAAAAACGAAGGCAAACCTATGGAAAATTAGGATATAACTAGGGTTCTACTAATGGATAGAAGGGCGCAACAAGGACGTAGCTATGAAAAAACTAGGAAAAAACTGGGGTGCAACAAAGGCAGAAGAAGGGTGCGCAAAAAGGGCACACCTAGGACGTAACTCGGACGCGAGAGGAAGCAACTAGAAGCAATCAGGTCACAACAATGGTGCAACTAGGACACAAGAATGGCGCAACTAGGGCGTGACTAGGGTGTAACTATGGCACAACTAGGTCATAACTAGGGTGTAACTAGTGTGTAAGTATGGCAAACTAGAATGCAGGTATGGTATAGCTAGTATGCAAGAAGGACATTATTAGGGCGCAACTAGGGTGTAACTAGCGCACAACTAGGGTGCAATACGGGCACAACTAGAGTGCAACTAGGGTGCAAGAAGGGCGCAACTAGAATGCAACCAAGGCGTAACTAGAGCACAACTAGGGTGCAACTAGGGCGTAAGAAGGGAGAAAGTAGGGTACAACTAGAATGCAACTATTTCGTAACTAGGTCGCAAGAAGGACACAACTAGGGTGTAACTAGAGTGAACCTAGGGCACACGTAAGGCGCAACTAGTTCGCAACAAGGGTGCAAATAGGGCACAACTAGGGTACAAGTAGGGTGCAACCTGGCCGCAACTACAATGTAACGAGGGCACAGCTAGGACACAACCATGGCGCAAGAGAGGTACAACCAGGGAGCAAATAGGATGCAAGATGGGTGCAACAAGGACGTAAGTATGAAAATAATAGGATGCCAAAAGGGCTCGAGTAGGTTGAAAAAAATGCAGAACAAGGGTACAACAAGGATACAACTAGGGCAAAAGAAGGGCACAACTAGGGTACAACTAGGGTGTAAGAAGGGAGTAACAAGAGTGTAATTCGGGTGTAAGAAGGGCACAACTATGGCACAACTAGGATACAACTAGGACACAACTAGGAAGTAACTATGGTGCAAGAAGGGTGCAACTAGGCTACAACTATGGCGTAACTAGGATACAACTAGGACGTAACTAGGGTGCAAGAAGGGTGTAACTATGGTGCAACGAGGACGTAACTAGAAAACAAGTAGAACATAAATAGGGTGGAAGAAGGGCGCAACTATGGCACAACAAGGGCGTAACTAGGGTGAACCTAGGGCACAACAAGGGTAAAACTAGCATGTAACGAGGGTGTAGCTAGGGCACAACTAGGGCACAACCAGGGTACAACTAGGATACAACTATAGCACAACAAAGGCACAGCTTGGGAGCAACTAGGGTGCAATTAGGGTGCAACCAGGGTGCAACTAGGGCGAAACTAGGGCGTAGCTAGGGCATAAAAACAGTGTTGCTTGGGTGCAAACCAGGGCATAACTTGGGCATGAATAGGGCACAACTAGGGTATAACTAAGATGCAAGAATGGCACAACTAGGGCACATCTAGGGTGTAACTAGGGCACAACTAAGGCACAACTCGGGCGTGAGAAGGGAGCACCCAGGACACAGTTAGGTCACAACTAGGTCACTGCTGCGGTGCAATTAGGGCACAAGAAGGATGAAACTAGGGTGCAACTAGGACGTAACTAGGCTGCAACTAGGGTCCAACTAGGGCACAAGAAGGATGTAACTAGGGTGTAACTAGGGCATAAGTAGGGCACAATAAGGAAGCAACTAGGGCACAAGAAGAGCGTTACTCAAGCGCATCTAGGGTGCAACTAGGGCACGACTATGAAATAACTAGGATATAACTAGGACGCAACTGGCAAAATAGGATGTAACCACGGTGCAACAAGGGCGCAAGAGGGTGCAACTAGGGCGTAACTAGGACACATCTAGGATGCAACTAGGGAGAAACTAGGGTGCAAGAACTACAGTACAAAAAGAACACAACCATGGCATAACTAGGGTACAACTAGGGTGCAACAAAGGTGAAATTAGTTTGCAACTATGATACAACAAGGGTACAACTAGGGCACATCTAGGATGCAAGTATGGAAAACTAGGGGTGAACTAGGAGGCAAAAAGGATGCAAGAAGGACACAACTAGAGCGTAACTAGGACGCCACTAGGGTACAATGAGGGTACAACTAGGGCGCAACAAGGATGTGTTTAGGGTGCAACTAGGACATAACAATGGCAAACTAAGATGCAACTAGAGTGCAACTAGGGCACAAGAAGGCACAACTAGGGTGCAAGGAGGGTGAACCAAGGGCATAAGAATGACGTAGTTAGGATGCAACTATTGCAGATTTAAAAAAACTAAGGTGCAATATGGATGCAAGAAGGGCATAACAAGGCCGCAACTAGGGCACAACTAGGGCCAAACTAGGACACAAGAACGGCGTAACTAATGCACATGTGGGAGATAACTAGGGAACAACTAGGATATAACTGGGGTACAATAAGTGTATAACTAGGGAACAACAAGGGAAAATTTGGGCGTAACTAGGGCACAAATATGGCATAAGAAGGGCATGAGAAGAGAGTAACTAAGACACAAGTAGGATGTAACTAGGGTGCAAGAAGGACGTAACTAGGGTGCAACTTGGATAAAAACTAGTGTGCAACTAGAGTTCAACCAGGGCCTAACTATGACAAACTAGGGAACAACTAGGACGCACATAGGACCCAATAAGGTTACAATAAAAACACAACAAGGGAGAAATGATTGTACAACTAGGATGCAACTAGGACGCAAAAAGGACACAACTAGGGTGTAACTAGGACATATGTAGGATGCAGCTAGGGCACAATGAGGGCGTAAGAGCGGCAAAACTAGGGTGCAACTAAGATAAAATTCTGGCGTGGCCAGGGAGTAACTAGGGTGCAAGAAGGACGTAACTAGGACGCAACTAGGGATAACTACGGTGCTACTAGGGAGGAACAAGGAAGGAAGAAGGCCAAACTTAGGGTGCAACTTTGATGCAACTAGGACGCCAGAAGGGCACAACTAGGATGCAACTAGAGCGCAACAAGGAACCAAGAAGGATGAAACAAAGGTGAAAGTAGGATGTGACTAAGTCATGACTACGGGACAACTAGGTTGTAAGAAGGTTGTAACGCGGACGTGGCTATGGCGTAACTTGGCACAACTAGGGTGCAACTAGGTCACAGGAAGGACGTAACTGGGACACAACGTGAGCGCAACTAGGGCACAACAAGGACACAACTAGGACACAACTAGGGCTTAACAATGGAAAACTAGGGCATAGCTAGGATGCAACTAGGACGTAAGAAGGGCGCAACAAGGAGACAACTAGGTTCCAACTAGGATGCAACTTGGGCGCAAGAAGGGTGCAACAAGAGTTGAACTAGGACGTAACTACGACATAAATAGGGCATAACTAGGGCATAACTAGGACATAACTAGGGTGCAAGAAGTGCACAACTAGGGTACAACTAGGGTGCAAGTATGGTACATGTAGGTTGCAACTAGAGAGTAATAAGGGCACATGTAGGACACAACTAGTGCAAAGCTAAGGCANTTCTAGTCGCTACCAATTAGCGTGAGTCACAGCTTAGGAAGACTGGTTTCCAAATCCACATGCTTATGCCAACCATGGTGGCCTAGAAAATTTGTATTTTTCTACCACTGACCGTGGATGCCTAGGAAAAAAACAAAATGAAATTCATGAATTGCCTCAACGATTGTGAGAGCAAGGAGACTTCAGGAGGTGACACCTCCACAAAGTTGTAGGGTAATCCTCACAACGGTCTTCACATGCTAGTTGCACGAGTGACGAGATGGCAAGTGGCGAACCATCCAATGCCAACAACGGCAAGGTGGTGACGGCTTCACCACACGCCCTCGGCGGACTCCAAATGTTGGGAGCCACCGCTGCGAGCACAGTTGCCAAACCAAAGATAACCGTACCACCGGAGACAACCCTCACTACACTTGACGACACCGAGAAGCAAAAGGAAGTCGAGAAAGTGCTCAACGAGCACTTTGACATGCACATGGATGACCCCCACATGACTGACGACACGTTCGAGGAGGACCACCCGGGCATGGATCTCAACGTAGAACAGACATTCTACGTTTGCGTAGAATGTCTGTTCTCGAGTGATCATGAGTACCTTACGCAAATGGTCTATGTGCACTTCTTTGGATTTTGAGAAAACCAGAATGAGTCATCCAGGTAGACCAAGACAAACTGACTGAGTTGCTTGGAAAATGTTCTATTCATTTCTCCTTAGAAAGTTACGAGGGCGTTTATTAGCTCGAAGCATAAAAGTCAGACTGATAGTGTCCCATGTGCATTCAAACCGTGGTATTTGGAACATCATCTTCCATAATGCGGACTTGATGGTACCCTTCAGACAAATCCANCAACTAGGATGCAACTTGGGCGCAAGAAGGGTGCAACAAGAGTTGAACTAGGACGTAACTACGACATAAATAGGGCATAACTAGGGCATAACTAGGACATAACTAGGGTGCAAGAAGTGCACAACTAGGGTACAACTAGGGTGCAAGTATGGTACATGTAGGTTGCAACTAGAGAGTAATAAGGGCACATGTAGGACACAACTAGTGCAAAGCTAAGGCATAACTAGGGTGTAACTAGGGTGCAAGAAGGATGCAACTAGGGTGCAACTAGGGCATAATTAGGGCATAAATCGGGTGCAACTGGGGTACAAGGACAGAACTAGGATGCAACTAGAGTATAACTAGGGCGTAACTATAGCGCAATTAGGGCGTAAGAATGACTTGACTATGGCACAACTACAGCACAACTAGGATGTAACTAGGGTCCCACTAGGATGAAACTAGTGTAAAACAAAGGCACAAATAGGGTCCAACTAGAGCGCAACTAGGGCGGAAGTAGGGTGTAACCATGACGAACTAGGACGTACCAAATACACAACTCGGATGCAAGACAGGTGCAACTAGGATGCAACTAGGAAGTAACTAGGGTGCAACTAGGTCGTATGTAGGGCGCAACTAGGATGCAACTAGGTTATAAATATGGCAAAGCATGGTACAACTAGGGCTTCACAAGGACACAAGAAGGGCGCAACTGGGATGTAACTAGGATGTAACAAGGACACAACTAGAGTACAACATCGGTGTAGGAAGAGCTCCACTAGGATGCAACTAGGACACAACTAGGGTGCAACTAACGTGAAACTAAAGCACAACGAGGGCAAAACTAGGGTGCAACAAACATGCAACTAGGGCACAACTAGGGCGTAACTAGGGCATAAGAATGCAAAATTAGGGCATACTAGGGTGCAACTAGGGCATAACTAGGGCGTGACTAGGGCACAAGAATGCAAAACTATGGCACAACTACGATGCAAGTAAGGCAGAACTAGTGTGCATCTAGGGAACAAAAAACATGCACCTAGGGCGCAGCTAGAGTGTAAGTAGGGTATGATGGAAACGGGGGCAAACCTCATGGAGGTGATCAGACTCACCAAAAGCCGCCTAGACAGGACAAACTGTTTGTGAGAGGGAGTTGCAGGTTGCACAGACAGAAATTCCGGAAGCGAGTGTATGTTTGCACCGAATGCGAATGTCTGAATGGACTCTTGAGTGAGAAAGTACATTATGACAACTTTCAAACAAGCCCTTACATTTCTCATTTGGCCAAGGGAGCACTGAGATACACTCTGTCAAAGTTGATCCTCTAGCACACTCTCCTAGCCTAGAGGGATGAGCTGGAGTCACCTTATCACACATGAGAATTATGTCTCATACGACCTACACGGTCAATAATCGTGGACTGCTCCTTCCTTCAAGTCCCCTGGAGGTCCTCGAGTCAGCTTTTCTCCTTGAAGGCTGCTCTCAGCCATAGTGGTGAACAATTATGCCAACTTTTGAGCTGAAATTGCTCAGACCGTCACTTCAACCCGACCCATGATCTCCAAACTTTAGAAATCCACATCTCTCTCAAACGGATTCCAAACATAGTGGGAGGAGGTTGGTGGCGGCTGGTTCGGCACTCCAAATATAGCGAGAGGTGGTTACACACCACCCCTCGTTTAAACAAAGACTGGCCGACGGCCAGCACTTCGTTGGCCACCGGCCAGCTGGCTGCCGGCCAGGTGGACGGCCGGCGGCTGGCCAAGTGACCGGCCGGCCACCACCCGGCCAGCCGCCAGCCGCCGATAGCGGCCTCAGCCTAATCGGTGGCTGTGGAGCCACGAGGGCCTCGAGGGCGAGGCCTCATGGCCTCATGCCCTCGCCCCCGCTCATCCTTCTCACAAGCAACCAAGCGAGGACAAGGGATAGGGGGAGCGAGGGTGAAAGCGAGGAGTGAGATGCACACGAGAAAATTCGGCGCGAAATCGCCAATCGTGCCTTGCACACGATAAATTCCTGCCGATGCATCAAAAACAAAACTTGAGTTTGTTCAAGTTGAACTACAAGTTTTGACACCAAAAAACTCGTACAAACTCAGCTTGGGGTGATACTCCCATCCTTTTGGACCCAGAATAAGGGGGTGAGATAAAAACGGAAATAGGCCTCCGGAGACTTGAAAAGTTCAAGTATCCCTACACGGGCCGTTGATGACGATTTCCCCCGGAGTTACGCGGAAGGGAAAACTCCTCGAGTGAGCTCTGGACGCCGTTATGCAAACTCCGACGACGACCTAAGTGAAAGAGCTGGAGACTCGATCCGCTACAGTGGCTCTCAAAGCGAGATGACCCCCGCGACCAAGGATACGATGGAAACGGTGGCTACGTTGTATGTAAAATGCCGCCAAAAGCTACAAGCAGTAGCAGAAACATCATAAGGGAGTACAACATCTACACTTCATTGTTTGAAGCAACGTAAAGTGCGTTAGAAAGCTGGAGAAGAGCTCAATTTTTTGGATCTTCTTCCTTTTAGCCACTCCTACATCCCAGTGGGCTTGGGAATTTTTTGTGGGACGGGGTAGGGAGTGCCCACCCCCAAACCACCTACTTTTTCCCCCTTCGCAAGGCTCCCTCTCCTCCTCTTCAACCAAAGATTGGGGCAGTGCACTTGCCCAACACCAAGGAATATATGAGAGAAAATGAAAAATGAGAATGGTGCCATTTTGAGAATTTTTAGAGGCCAAATTGCCATGGAGCACAAAGCGCCTCCAAGGGGACACAAGGTGCACCTGGAACACGCAAGAAGAGGCCAAGGATGACAAGAAGTCAAGAGGAAGACAAGAATTTGGAACAAGGAGTGAAGGACTTTCTAGAAGTTGTTAGAATTCCTCTTTTGATCTTC
>SZWC01013446.1:63054-76441 GCA_023375785.1 Penium margaritaceum | reverse complement strand
GCCAGACCTTGTTCGTAGTATCAGTGAAACCTAGTGGCTATATCATGTAAATCTCATCATCGAGACGTCTATGCTAGAACGTGCCGTTGGCGTCCATTTGCTCCAGTTCCTTGTCATGGTGTGCGACCAAGCTCAAAACTGCACCGGCCACGGTCTATCGCCGGACTGGAGCGGATGTCTCATCAAAGTCAATTCCTGAATCTGAGAGAATCTTTTTGCCATAAGCCGAGCCTTGCATCGGTCGACCTTGCCATTGGGCTTTAGCTTGTTTCGAAGGACCTAGCAAGCTATGATAGCTTTGTACTAATTGGAATATCCACAAGCTCGAAGACATCGTGCTCCTTGAGGGCACTCCGCTCCTGCATGTCTTTTTCCAAGAGATTGAAAACAGCTGCCTCATGAGCCTACCAAACTGTGCTAGACTTGGTCGGTAGTGTGGGAAGCCCACTTTCTGCAAAGCATGTAGTGACATAGCCTTCAGTAGATGCACCGAGAGTAAAGTGGAGCTGATGTGTAACAAGTTTGTACCCCACCGCAATGGTTAAGCTTGCCTTCACGAATTTCCTCAGGGATCCTAACGGCAGTGATGAAATCCTATTCATGAGCAAGACGCAAGTCAGCTTGTCGACCAAACCCGTGGTCAAAGGGGTTGACGTGACAAGGAACGGGACCATGACTAACACGGTTGCAGACCCGGGTCATGTAAGATATGGCCTAAAAAGAGAAAAGAGGAGGAAGGTCCGAGTCAGTGAGGAAAGTACCGACACTGTCAACAAGAGTGTGATTCTAGCATTATGAGACATCATTTTCCTAGTACACCCCCCATGAGAAGACATGGAGCAAGCAGTGGGTCCCATGAAATCATCACCACGATCACAGAAAAATGTACGCATACATCAATCATGAGCAAGTCTAGCCTAGGGAAGCCAGGCTCAAGGATGGGACAAACGCCACTCTTTTGCCAGAGTGCAAAGACCCAACACATGCGTGAATAGCCACCATTAAGGAAAAGGAAGTTATGACCAATCCACCCCCAGGCGTCATGGGCGAGAGGACCCATGACATCAGCATGCAAGAGATCAAGGGGGTGGGCGGTGCGAGTGTCCAATATGGAGAAGGGAGAGCGGTGTATTTTGCCTTGGATTTAGTCAAGGAACTCAGCGACGCAAGGATCAAGGAAGGTAGAGGGATCCAAGAAATGAGCAGGCTGATGGAGAAGAAAGCCGTCAATTGCAGCAGTATGAATGTGACAAAGGCAGAGATGCCAAAGCTGCACGTGCGCTGGGAAAAGAGAGGGAGCAACATGGACAGGTGCAACCATGGTAAGGGAGAGCCAGAAGGAAGGCAGGTAAAACAAATGATCACAACGTGTATTACGGAGCAAGATACAGCCAATGGTGTGGTACGAAATAGAAGTAATGTCCCGGCTGGGGAAGAAGTCCATGCCCTGGTCATCGAGAGTTGTAACAAAGAGGAGACTCAGCTCAAAAGAGGGCATGTACAGCACGTCCGGCAGACTGAGCACCCTCCATGGGCCAACGAACTAGAGAACGCCAACACCCTGAACCGGAAGAACTTGGCGAGAACTAGTGCGCACAAAGCGGAAAGAGCCAACAAGACCCAAACAGACAAACGACGAGTGAGAAGACATCATGTAGTGGGTGGCCCCAAATTTAGGAATCCGGAAGCCACATAACTAGTAAATAAATGGTGGAACACAAATGACTACAATGATAGCAAAGCGCGGCCACAAGCAGCAAAACAACAAGGTGAATGGATAGGATGTAAGTCCTCAATCCACTAAACTTCAACAAGAGACAACCATGAACGTGACGTGATGAAAAACAACGAAAAGCCCTGTCACACACATGCAAATGACCTCAGACCTGAACGTACATTCTTACCTCTCTGATTACAGAAGTGAGACTGATGGATGAGATGAGAGAGAGGTGCATCCAAATGGTGGTCGTCTTTATGTGGGTTGCGTGTAATGACAAGTTCCAACGACGAGCGCCACTGGGAGTAGTCACACAATACCCATACCGGTGGAGAGTAAGGACAAGAAGGGGGACAGTAGAAGGTAATTCCTTCAGATTCTAGAGGCCACTCCCAATGATAGGAAGGCGGAAAGGATGTCATAGTGGTGCTGTACAAGGTGGCATCGTTGGATGTGGAAGAACTGTGGCTAGACGGAATAGTGGAGGTGGAGACAGGGGAAGCGTCACCACTGCCACCAGAAGAATGCGCCTAGTGTGCTTGCATAGTAGATGCTAGATGTGCATCATTAGGGGTTGTAAGATACTTTGGGATAGACTGCACAGTAGCACAACTTTTCTAGCACGTCACAGTGCCAGAGGATGAGCTACAAGATGACAAGCCACCAGAATCCTTCCCCTTCCTGTGCCCACCTTGGCCACCACCAGACCCTCCACTAAACAGACCACATTCCTCCTTCCCTTGACCTCAGCCACCCCCTTGATTGACCATGGAGGAAGCAGATGTGGAGGACGAGGAGGCGGACAAGGATGAGATGTACAAGGCGGAGGAGGAGATGGATGAGGGTGGGACATAGTGGTAGCTGCAGCAAAGGCTGCGCAATGAATGAGTTTGTTCTGTAAGACGCTCCACCAATCAGTGAGGCACTGCATTGTAAAATCCTTGAGAGCACCAATGCCTGAAGGAGCATCTCCAGGAATGGGCTCAATGATGAGACGCTCAATCTGAGTGGCCTTGACCTGTCTGAAGATGTCAGGTAGCTCAAGGATGAGGCTGTTGACGATGGAGAGGACCGCCAGAAGCTGCCTGGGTGTTACCATACCAAGATCACGCACCAGTCTCAGACTGCGAGCCCAATAGTCATCAGTACTCTCATTAGCATACATGGACACCGTGTTGAACTGGATGGTGAGGACGATTTGCGGTTCATGGTCTGTCACTGTGGTGCAAGGCTTCATGAGAGTGTGTGTGCCAACTGGGTCAGCAGNGTGTTACCATACCAAGATCACGCACCAGTCTCAGACTGCGAGCCCAATAGTCATCAGTACTCTCATTAGCATACATGGACACCGTGTTGAACTGGATGGTGAGGACGATTTGCGGTTCATGGTCTGTCACTGTGGTGCAAGGCTTCATGAGAGTGTGTGTGCCAACTGGGTCAGCAGTTGTGCGGCGTGTGGTATTGGCATTGTAGGACCCGGTCTCATGAGTGAGATCATCAGGCCCTTGATGGATGAGATCACAAACATTGTGTGTTAAATCTGAATTGATAGGGACAGATGGAGGGTTGGCAAAAGGATTAGGCTCATGGTAGTATTCCCAAAGTTGCTCCTTCTGTGACCGAGCATTGAAGCAGATTTCCCAAGATAAGAAGGTGAGGTTAGAGGTGAAGTGGGGTGGTGACATGTCAAAGTCGCGCTATTGCTGCGAAGGCAATGCGAGTGCTTTGGTTTCTGCTGCGCCGGATGCGATGGTGACTGCAAGGGGATCAGAGTGAATGGAGCCAGAGACATTGGATGTAGAAGTGGGTACAGTGGAAAATGCAGCAGAGACACCAATAATAGTGGACACAGAGGGGATGGCGCTGCGTGGGCTAAAGAAGGTTCAGGACCAAGTCTCCTAAGTGATTTGTAGAAGTGTCCTAATCATCTTGTTCATGAAATAGTCTCTCTTCAGTTGTGCGCTGGGTAGTGAGAGCAGCCTAGAGTGTTATGCATTCATGCTTTAGNATGAGTGAGATCATCAGGCCCTTGATGGATGAGATCACAAACATTGTGTGTTAAATCTGAATTGATAGGGACAGATGGAGGGTTGGCAAAAGGATTAGGCTCATGGTAGTATTCCCAAAGTTGCTCCTTCTGTGACCGAGCATTGAAGCAGATTTCCCAAGATAAGAAGGTGAGGTTAGAGGTGAAGTGGGGTGGTGACATGTCAAAGTCGCGCTATTGCTGCGAAGGCAATGCGAGTGCTTTGGTTTCTGCTGCGCCGGATGCGATGGTGACTGCAAGGGGATCAGAGTGAATGGAGCCAGAGACATTGGATGTAGAAGTGGGTACAGTGGAGAATGCAGCAGAGACACCAATAATAGTGGACACAGAGGGGATGGCTCTGCGTGGGCTAAAGAAGGTTCAGGACCAAGTCTCCTATGTGATTTGTAGAAGTGTCCTAATCATCTTGTTCATGAAATAGTCTCTCTTCAGTCGTGCGCTGGGTAGTGAGAGCAGCCTAGAGTGTTATGCATTCATGCTTTAGTTCTTCGTGTAAGGCAGCATATTGCTTATCATCAATTGGCATTATACCGGCGACGTGACTCTGCCGAGAAGTTTTCAGCAGAGTTTTCCCTTCCGGAGTGGGTATAGNTTGGTTTCTGCTGCGCCGGATGCGATGGTGACTGCAAGGGGATCAGAGTGAATGGAGCCAGAGACATTGGATGTAGAAGTGGGTACAGTGGAAAATGCAGCAGAGACACCAATAATAGTGGACACAGAGGGGATGGCGCTGCGTGGGCTAAAGAAGGTTCAGGACCAAGTCTCCTAAGTGATTTGTAGAAGTGTCCTAATCATCTTGTTCATGAAATAGTCTCTCTTCAGTTGTGCGCTGGGTAGTGAGAGCAGCCTAGAGTGTTATGCATTCATGCTTTAGTTCTTCGTGTAAGGCAGCATATTGCTTATCATCAATTGGCATTATACCGGCGACGTGACTCTGCCGAGAAGTTTTCAGCAGAGTTTTCCCTTCCGGAGTGGGTATAGGAAAAGATTATGATGAATGTCTCAGCTTGAGGCTGTGATGCAAGGCAAAGGACCTGTACATACAAACATGCCCATGCAGAGATAGAGAAAGGAGACGAGGGCAAAGCGGGTGCCACACTCACCAGGCTTAGCGGCGGAGGGAGAAAAGAGGAGGAAGGGCAGCTGTAGTGGATGCTTCAATGACTGCCACAGTGGATGATGCGGATACGAGGGGGCAAGTAGCACGTGCCAGAGTAGCAGCTGAGAATGTAGAAATTACTACTACTGTGGAGACGAGAACCAGTATGTTGTAACTAGATTTCAATGCCAATGGAGCGAAGACGGCCAGAAACATAGAAGTTTGAATTGAGGCCACTGTTCTAGAGAGATCAGTGGCTACTGTTCCTGCAGAAACTGCTACTGTGTCTAGTGTAGCAGCAACTTGGATGAGTATGTTGATTCCAGCTATAGCAAGAGGGCCCTGATCCACTATGGCTATGGTCTGTGTCTGAATAGCTCTACTTGCAACGATGATGGCAAGTGCATAAGTAGCATTTGCAGTTGCAGGAAACAGCAGCGCTAGAGATGAGCGCTGCCCGTAGGACAGAGAGAATATCAGAGGGTGCTGATGAAGTAGACTCAGAGCCAGAGATAGCTGGAGCAGAAGAGGAGCAAGGAGCGGAGGACCTATGAGCTGCTCTAGGGGCTGCTTATCGTGCCATACCAAAGGCTGCGAGCTAACTCTGTTGACGTATTCTACGGACAACAGGTGAACCTACAAATAATTGAAGAGGTTGATTATCCCGTGGAGGTCCCATGGCTGGCGTATTCTGCAGTGTCTGCAAGTCATCTGAGGCTGAGCGGCAGTATGCTGCATAATCAGTAGCTTCCTCCCACTCGTAGTCGTCCGTTGGGTCCTATTCCTTGCCGGGATGATAACCTGGGCCACGACGATTGAGACACAATCACTGCTCATGCTCCGTCCTTGCCTCATGCTATGCTATCTCATCTTTTATGCGGGCACTCTCACACGTGGCCGTGGGTGACGTAGGAATCGGTTCTTTATCAGGTCACAAAGCAAGGATTCTGGCCATCCGGCTGCCTTGCTAGGCAGCTGCTTACCAGGCCATGTAAATATGCTACTTCAGCGGTGACCGAGGCTGATGCACTAGAGGCAACGAGCCTGGCCGATGCCATACCTGATGCTGCTGCTGTTGTTGCTGTTGCTGCTGCTACTTCTATTTCTGCTAAGAGTACGGTGGCAGTGGCAGCTCGCACGTGTGTGTGGATGCACGTTCCCCTTGGCTATTATCACAATAATCACTAACAACACAAACATGAGGCAGCAGGTACAGAGGCATTACAAGCTGTAGTTGTGCAAGACCTGCCCGCTACATTGGGGTTGCTCTTGAGTTGCATGCAGACGGAAGCTTGCCATTTGGCATGAGATCCGGCGTCGCAGCAAACCGGCATGGTAGAGAACCTGTGTAGCAGTGGTAGAGAACCATTGGAAGCAGCGCCTAGGTACAATCATTATCGACATTACTCTGTTGTCACACCTAGGTGCTGCTTCCAATGGAGTATGATCGTTATCGTTATCAACCTAGGCAAAAAATGGAAGTGCTGCTTCCATTGGAAGCAGCGTCTAGGTGTGACAAGAACCACAAACATAGCTTTTACTTCTCAATATTGCCAAGTGACTCTCACAAGGAGGAGTGCACATGCAGCTCATCCATGTGGAACCTGGTGAGGAGATGAAAACCGTACAAGGTGACTCATCAGTCTTGTCAGCATCTTAAAAAAAGTCCTCAGCAAAATTCAAGGTGGTACCGGAGGCGTTTGCACCACGTTTTGCGGAGTTTACAGGATATTTTTCCCAGTCAAGAGCTCATACGCTCCCTTCTTGGAGGACCATCAATTACCAGATCAAATTGGGATAATGCAGCCTACGNGCTCATCCATGTGGAACCTGGTGAGGAGATGAAAACCGTACAAGGTGACTCATCAGTCTTGTCAGCATCTTAAAAAAAGTCCTCAGCAAAATTCAAGGTGGTACCGGAGGCGTTTGCACCACGTTTTGTGGAGTTTACAGGATATTTTTCCCAGTCAAAAGCTCATACGCTCCCTTCTTGGAGGACCATCAATTACCAGATCAAATTGGGATAATGCAGCCTACGGAGAGTAAAAAGGACCCACCAAATGAGCCATTACAATATGAATGAGCTGGAGCAATAACAAGACGCAATGCTCTGGCAGAGATTCATGCAACCATCTACATGGAGCTCTAATTTCCAGAAAATTTGACCTTTATAGCAGTTACCACTTGATATCGAGGAACGGGTTTCAAACTGTGGTACATTAGGCTCGAAGTTAAGCTTGTTGGAATTGCTCCCAATGGTGATGAAAAACATCTTCTGCATGTTCTTTGAAAATTTTGTTGTCATGTACCTCAACAATGTACTGGTGCAAAGGCACATGTTGAAATGAGAGGAGGCACAGCATGAGGAAAAACCAAGTGGCAAGAGGCCAAAGGCCAGTGGTCATTAAGGTCATAAAAGGTACATAAAAAACCAGCCCTCAGATGGGTTTTGGTCATTCACTTCTAAGCTTGGTCACCTTGTCATTTCTGGCTACTTAACCAGGGCTGGTTAAGTGTGACCAACTGATCAGCTCTGGTCTAGTCTTTCCATCTGGTCAAGTCTGTTTACCTGGTCAATTTTGACCATCTTGTCAAGTCTGACCATCTGGTAAAGTATGAACATCTGGTCATTTCTGACTGTCTTTTCAAGACTTACCATCTAGTCAAGCCTTACCGTCTGGTTAAATCTGACCACCTGGTCAAGCCTGACCATCTGGTCAAATCTGGCCATCTGGTTAGGCCTGAATGTCTGGTCAAGTCTGGTCAATCCTGACCACCTGGTCAACTCTATTCAATCCTGGACAAGTGTGACTGTTGGGTGTAGGGCACCATCCTTTCTCCTGGCAAAACCATCCTGCAACGTTTCTAGGCCACCATGGGTTTTGAACCCAATTCGTTAGTGACTTGGGCCGTGTTAGCCTCTGTGACCTGTCCTTGTGGCAGCAAGAGCCCAGCCGCAGCCAGACCCGAACTTGGACCCAACGTCCATCAGCCTTGCCACACATCCAACTGCAAGAGGTTGTCTGAAACGCATCTCAACGGCGTCCCTGGCCCCATGTGGCCGTGCATGAACATGCATGAGCAGAGGGACATTTCTCAACAGCACACGATGGAGAAGCACAAATGATATCATCAAAACGTTCTTGCAATTACAATACACATATGAACCCTCTGGAAAAATCATGAAGTTTGACTTTGGTCTCTGTTTGATTGAGTTTTCATATCACATCATCCATGGCAGAAAGCTCACGATGGATCTAAAAAGGATGTTGGAACTTGTTNGCCGCAGCCAGACCCGAACTTGGACCCAACGTCCATCAGCCTTGCCACACATCCAACTGCAAGAGGTTGTCTGAAACGCATCTCAACGGCGTCCCTGGCCCCATGCGGCCGTGCATGAACATGCATGAGCAGAGGGACATTTCTCAACAGCACACGATGAAGAAGCACAAATGATATCATCAAAATGTTCTTGCAATTACAATACACATATGAACCCTCTGGAAAAATCATAAAGTTTGACTTTGGTCTCTGTTTGATTGAGTTTTCATATCACATCATCCATGGCAGAAAGCTCACGATGGATCTAAAAAGGATGTTGGAACTTGTTGATTTCCCAGCACCAATGAATACTAATGAGATCCACATTGGTTGGGGAATATGTAACAGCTACCAGTGATTCAAATTTGAAACTAGTTTTACCATGGCACTGAAAGGAATTGATGTGATCCTGGTGGTATTCAAATGGTTATCCAAGATGGTACACTTCATTCAGACTACTCCCACCATCATCACGTGGGGAAAAATACAGTTTTTCCTCTGCAACTTCTTCAAATACACGGAGCCCCTTGCACCATCAGAAGTTNTGTAACAGCTACCAGTGATTCAAATTTGAAACTAGTTTTACCATGGCACTGAAAGGAATTGATGTGATCCTGGTGGTATTCAAATGGTTATCCAAGATGGTACACTTCATTCAGACTACTCCCACCGTCATCACGTGGGGAAAAATACAGTTTTTCCTCTGCAACTTCTTCAAATACATGGAGCCCCTTGCACCATCAGAAGTTACCAAGATAGGAGGCTCACAATCCGGTAATGGCTGGAACTCATAACTGATGGCCATCCATCCAAAGACTGAAAAGCACACAAAGAAAACCATTTGGATGTTTTAAAACTACACCGACTCCATGTGGACCTCATGCCATGGACGAGCTACCAAACATAGAGCTTACACTACATCAGTTGCGGCTGGCATATCATCTTTTGAAATGTCTTCCCGAAAAAGATTTAACGACTCCAGTGGCACTGAAAATTTTGAATGAAAATACCAGCAGTGAAATTCAGCGACAAGAGTTTGACGTTTGAGTGAGACACATGATACACTTGAAAAGAACCAAGCAGGCCACTTTGTGTACTTTAAAACCTTTGCTGGAAACCAAATCCTATTCTCCAGCATGAACACGAGGTTGCCCTGAAAGGATTACATGAAGCTCAAACCTACGTGGTTAGGGTCATTCTCTCCGGACGACACAATACTATGCCCACCATACAACATGTTGATTCATCATGGTTTCATGTAATCCGTCAGCATATCTACCAAGACCTCGGCAAGAATTTCCTTGGACGGGATGTACGTCTGCCACCATCCAATCACGTGAAGGTCCTTTGACATCAAAGACAAGAAAACGTAATTAAATTTCTTTTCAAGTGGCAGGAGAAAAAATACAAGGCACTGAGAAGATGCATGGAATCTTCCTTTCCTGCTTTCCTGGCTGAGCAAGGCTGTCCCAGCAGGATATTGCGATATGGCAAGCAGTGTAAGTGCGATAAAACAAGGGTTCAGCTAGGAGAGAGACACGATAGTCTCAGTGAATTAAATATGAGAGAGAGAGAGAGAGAGAGAGAGAGAGAGAGAGAGAGAGAGAGAGAGGCTGACAGGCGTATGTTATGCAAAGGTGCAGTCAGCATGTCAGTTTTGGCACTAACTCAGTGTACACTCGTCAGAACAAGGTGTTGTTTGGTACTGTGCATTCAAAATGATGATCTCAACACAACAGATGTAGGAAAGCATAAAGTCTAAGAACGTGCAAGTGAAACATGCAAAGCAAGGCCATCAACTAGTCTGTCAAGAAAAATCTTCTGGTCACAGAAAANATTCGAAAAACTCCAGAAGCCTCCGACAAGATACCACAGCATCGTAGCAGCTGTAAATGGGTGGTCGGATTTCCTAAAAATGTTCAAGTGTTGGAAATAATGATGTCTTTGATAAGAATATGGCTTTCATTGATGATTCCAGCAAGGGAGATGTTGTTGTCAGAAGAGGAAGGGACTCTTAATTGGTCCCCATTGGCACTCACAAAGTGCCTAAATCACTCCCACTCGTCTCCAGTTGCCTCTTTTTCCTTTTCTCCTTGTTCGTCTCCACTTTCCTGTCGCTTCTGCATTTGGCACAAGGTGTGCACACCTTTTTCCAAACCTGCAGCTTCCGCAGAGTACGCACCAGAGGGGTCGAAACTGACATATGCTACAACTGTGGCTATTGCTGTTGTTGAAGCTACAGCAACCGGTGGAGCCAACAGTGTGGCCGTGCCTACTGACTTGACCATGTCTGCTGCATTAGCTCCTCCTTTAACTACCATTACAGACATTTTACCTATACGGAAACTTATGCCCTTCATGGTTGCAGCTATTGTGCTGCTTCCATGCTACTACTGCAACATTTCTTTTACACTAATACTGCCTTATGTGGCTGTTGTTGTTGCTATGCAAGGCTTTTTGCATTGCTGCCTCTCCCCTTTTGTTGCACCTGTCTGTGGCTGTTGCTGCAGCTGCCCGCAGCTGCTGCTAAAGCTCCTCATGGCTATTAGGATTGCCGATGCTACTCCTCATGGCTGCTGCAACTGCTGCTAAGGCTTCAGCTAACTGTGGCTGCTGTGAAGCAACAATCATTGTTGTTGACGGCAATTACAGCAGAAAATGTTACTACTACTGCCCACANCACTAATACTGCCTTATGTGGCTGTTGTTGTTGCTATGCAAGGCTTTTTGCATTGCTGCCTCTCCCCTTTTGTTGCACCTGTCTGTGGCTGTTGCTGCAGCTGCCCGCAGCTGCTGCTAAAGGTCCTCATGGCTAGGATTGCCGATGCTACTCCTCATGGCTGCTGCAACTGCTGCTAAGGCTTCAGCTAACTGTGGCTGCTGTGAAGCAACAATCATTGTTGTTGACGGCAATTACAGCAGAAAATGTTACTACTACTGCCCACATCTGATGATGCTGCTGCCCACTGCTGCTACTGCTACTGTAGCTCATGCTGCTCCTCATGGCTGCTACAGGAGCAGCATTGGCTGCTACTGCAGCTGATGCTACTCCTCATGGCTGCTGCAACTGCTGCTAAGGCTTCAGCTAACTATGGCTGCTTTGAAGCAACACTCATTGTTGTTGACGGCAATTACAGCCAAAAATGCTACTACTACTGCCCACATCTGATGATGCTGCTGCCCACCGCTAAGGCTGCACACGGTTCCTATCCGCGGAGATTCAGAGGGATCCGGATCCGTGCGACGGGTCCTGCACCTGGATCTGGAACCGGGGTAACGGATCCTTGGATTCACGGATCCTTATATTCATGGTTACTGGATCCGGATCTGGGGAGTCATGGACCATGCATGGGTTATTTTCAACTACCTTGAATTTCACAGGTTTTTTAATCTTTCTACTTGCTGGTAACACTTAACATCTTCATATGTTGTACATTTACACAGACATTTTCATGGAAGACATTCACACACACACACTCATGGGAAAATCATCTCAATGATGCACAATTACTAGGTACTAGACAGTGAAATGTCTTCAACATGTCATCATGGCACTAATGCCGAGTCCAAGTCTAAGCAGGTTCATGTCCCCCCCCNCCCCCCCCCCCCCCCCCCCCCCCCCCCCCACTGTCACCTGCACCCTCACCTTCCCCCCCATCTGCACCATCATCTTCACCATCATCTTCACCATCATCTTCACCCTCTTCTTCCAGCTCTTCCTCAAGAGCTAGATCACCACGACGACGTGCGTTCACCCATGCCTCCTCCGCTACCAACTCTGGTGCTACCTCTGCGCTAGGTGCTACTGGGAACTTCACCAGGGTTGGATCATTGATCCAGGACTTCAGCAGCAAGAGGTTCTCAACTGTGAGGTCTACAAGAGACTGCCTGAAGTCAGTGATGATGTGGCGGCCCAGAGAGAAAAGCCTTTCAGATGGCGTGCTCGTGGCTGGAACTGCTAGGAGGTCCAGTGCTGCGAGGTGGAATGTCGGGTATATTTTCTCGTACTTGCACAAGCACATGAGGATTTTGCACTTGCGGGGATTCTTCTTGTCCTTCACCCAGGTGTCCACCTCGACCTCCAAACTGGAGGGTCCAGCCTGTGAGGTGGTTGCTATGCTCGGCTCCGCAAACATTTTGGCGCCTGCATCCTCCAGTGCGGCCTTCATGACGTCCGGCTCAGACTGAGCCTGACTCATCCTTGCGCTGCGACGTGGCTGCGGGTTGCTAGCTGTGCCGGGTTTTGTCACTACTGCAGTACAAACAGAACTTAGGTTAGCCTTTTGGAAAAACAGTGCCGTTGTATCAAACATGACTTGACATAATTGTAGTTTACCTGATGCTGCAGCTGCTGTACTTGTGGATGCAGCAGTAGCAGAGTCGGTGTGGTTCTGAAGCTGGAGCTGTTGTAGACCGTTGGTACTGCCAACTGCAGCCACGGCTGCGGCAGCCTCCTCTGTAGCTCTGCACAGCTCCACCCGCAAGTAGTACAGCCTCAGCATCTCCACCACCTTCACGTGTAGCTCTGCTGGAGTGGCGATGCCGACCTTGGGATGCACGTTTGCGTAGAAACGCAGGCGGAACCGAGGGTCAAGGGCGGTTGCCAACACGTGACGCTTGGTGCACAACTTTGCATACTTGTCTGGCTTGGTGATGCTGGAGTTCATGCCCTCCTTGAGCTCGACCAGCAGCTGTTCCTTGCAGTCCAGACGGCCAGCTTGTCCTCAGTGCTTGCTCTTGCGCTCTGCTGCCACGGCTTTCACGATCCAGTTCTGCATCTTGTCGAGGAGGGAGGAGTAGAAGGGAATGACAAGGGAGAGGGTGGGATAGGACGATCTGGATATGTCATCCGTGAAGCCCTTGTAGGACTTCACGATGACAGTGACGAGCGCAATGAGCTCCCAGTCCTCGTAGGTTGGCTTCAGGTGTGCGCCATCCCTGCCATACAGATCCAGCCACTCCTCAAGCACAGACCACACAGCAATCACGTGCTCACACATGTCCAAAGTGTTGTTCCACCTTGTCTCGGTGTCCAGGTGGAGGGACTTGTACGTTAGTCCCGCTGCTTCAACGGCTTGCTGCAACAACTCTTCACGTGTTGGCTTCCGTGTCACGAACACCGCGATGGCCCTGACCTGCTGAATGATGGCCATCACGTGCGGCTGCTTCAGCAAGTCGCCCACGGCAAGGTTCATCACATGGC